>JARFYF010000084.1:14504485-14516823 GCA_030265395.1 Rhina ancylostomus
AGTCATGAGTATAGAGAGAGTAGAGCAGTGGGCTAAGCACGCATCCTTGAGGTGCACCTGCGTTGATTATCAGCGAGGAGGAGATGCTACTACTGATCCGCACTGTCTGTGGTCTCCCGATAAGGAAGTCAAGGATCCTGTTGCAGAGGGAAATACAGAGGTTTTGAAATTTGTTGATTAGTACTGAGAGGATGATGGTGTTGAATGTCGAGCTATAATCGATAAACAGCAGCCTGTTGAATGTTTTGCTATTGTCGAGATGCTCCAAAGCTGAGTGGAGAGCCAGTGAGATTGCATCCGCTGTAGACCTGTTGTAGCAGAAGGCAAATTGCAGTGGGTCCAGGTCCTTGCTCAGTCAGGAGTTAACTCTAGTCATGACGAACCTCTCAAAGCACTTCAGCACAGTCGATGTGAGTGCTACCGGGCGATAGTTGTTGAGGCAGATCACCCTGCTCTTCTTGGGCACCGGTGTGATTGCTGCTCTTTTGAAGCAGGTGGGAACCTTTGACTGCAGCAGTGAGAGTTGAAGATGTCCTTGAACACTCCAGTTAGTCGGTCGGCACAGATTTTCAGTACCCTGCCAGGTACACTGTCGGGGCCTGACACCTTGTGAGGGTTCACCCTCTTGAAGGGTGTTCTGATGTCGACCCCCGAGACAGAAATTACAGGATCGCCAGATGCTGTGGGACAACAAGACGGCCCTGAACTCTAAAGTGACCAGAAATCTCAAGCAACATTACGGCTCACAGGTCACTGTCACTGACTCCAATGAATTACACTTCAATTGACCTCAATAAGCCTACAAGTAACTGACATATAAACAAGAAATGCTGGAACACTCAGCAGGTCAGGCAGCATCGGTGGAGAAAGGAACCATTAATGTTTCAGGTTGATGATTCTTTTCAATAGTCCAGTAGTGGAGCCTATTGTTGTTGTTCAGACCTCCAATCACTTACACATACACTAAGTCAATTCACAGTGAAGGAGTCCGATGTACGCATCACGATGACTGATGCCCACTCCTCTGTTCTCTGTGTGTTTTGCATTATAGGTGAACCTTGGAAAAAGGAACAGGTTTCACCATGGACATAATGTCATAATTCTGTCCCCTAATCCTTAACAACATTGGACCATGTGATAGAACTTCTGGGCTGATGCTCAATGTGGTGACAACTGCTGCAAAATCAGCGGTTGAATATTCCAGTTGAGATGCTGAATTGAGAGATTTTGTCTGCCCTGAGCAAATGTAAAATCAGGTGAATTCTCCGATTGCTAGGACTATATTTATCCCTCCTAAAACACCACCGAAACCGATTAGCTGTTCATTGCCGTTTGTACAAATTGTTGCTCCATTTCCTAGAGCTTTACCCCCTCATCTGTTCAAAGAAAGTGGACGTTATTGGCAAGGCCAGCACTGATCGCCCACTTTCTGGGCCATTTTGGAGGGAAACTAGGACAGGACAAGGTTGGAAGATATCCTTTCCTGATGGACATTGGCAAACTTCATAGGTTTTCCCCACAACAATCCAATAATCCTGCTCAACATTACAGATACAATTTATTTTTATTCCAGATTTATTTAATGGAATTGGAATATTATTGTCACATGTACTGAGGTACAGTGAAAAGCTTGTCCTGTGTACCGTTCATACAGATCAATTCATTATACAGTGCACTGAGGTAGTACAAGGTAAAAACAATAACAGAATGCAAAATAAAGTGTAACCACTGCAGAGAAAGTGCAGTGCAGGTAGACAATAAAGTGCAAGGTGATAACAAGGTAGATTGTGAGGTTAAGAGTCCATCTTATCGTACTAGGTAACCATTCAATAGTCTTATAGAAGCTGTCCTTGAGCTTGATGGTACATGCTTTTTGTATCTTCTAATGGGATTTGAACTCATGATTCTGGATTACTTGTTCAGGCCTCTTGACACCAGCCCAGTTAATCATACTTCAAAAGGTAGCAACTGGCTTGAAGAGAGCCATCCTTTCCCCCGAAGTATGTTTGCGCCTTAAAGGGAAACCTTCCATGCAAGTGTATTTTATGAATAAAGTTAGAGGTGTGACTACTCCTGCCTCCTCCTCCTCCTTCTGTCTGTGCCTGAGGGATTAGAGGCAGAACAATTCTGACGAGTTTTATGCTCAGAATGTCACAACGTTCAGGCTGGACTCTTGACAGTCGTATTGAAAAAAAAACGGCATTCCACATCTTTCCATGAGGCAGCCACAAGCAGTTGACGCAGAGCAGAGGAAAGATGAAAAAGCAGTAGGGTTTATAAAAGGAAAGAAAAAAAAAGTAAAATAGAAAATATTCTCTCATCCTCAATGATTAAGTGCTGGAATAGAGAAGGCACTGGTGAAGAGAAATGTATGAGATTTTCCTGTGAGTAAGGAAGGCCATAAAAGACCTCATTCAGTCGTGAATAAAACTACATGTCTCACTGTTCCCTACTGTATACTGTTCCTTCTTACACCACATATACATCCACGTGGATGGAATTTCGTGCAAATCAGTCGGACCTTTTGTGGTGTCAGTTGCAAAGAATTGTGCTACAAAAGCAGGCATTATGGCACCACAAAGAGAGTGATATTATTGCACAATTAAAGATGAGAAAGGTGTCATTTGATAGTTAATAATCCCATGCCTGTGGCATTGCGAACTCAGGATCTCCCCACATGGACTCACTCAGTGCCAAAAGTATTCCGACCTCATGGGAGTACGGTTTCCAATCGCCAAAGTTCATGTATGAATGCTTCACAGAGCCACAGCACATTCCTCTGGCTGCTATTTGTAGAAGGCGTTAGCCCATTTAAAATAAATAGGTTAACAGCTGCCTAAAAATAACGCAGAGAGGAATGTAGTCCCAGTGTGCGAAGAGTCCATTGGAGGGCTCTAGTGGTGAGGAATTAGTGGGTTGGGAGGACCATGTCACAAGGTAGTTATCACAAACTGTTGATATTCTCTTGATCTGATCCTCACTTCAGTTTCATTATTAATGCTTGGTAGCAATTATCCTGAGCGTCACCCACCCTCTCACTGGAGTCTAGCCAGGCAACGTTGCCAGGTGAAGAGCGGCATAACCCACACACACACATTTCCCAGCAGGAGCAATTGGACAATAATCAGAAGTGGGAATCCTGGCTAATTTTAACCCCTTTCCCAGAACATAGACACTGAAGTCATTTATGGAGAAGCAGATGCTGGCAGAGGGGATTGAGTGTGACATCTTCCTGGCTTGTCACACACTAGGCTACCTGTAAGGGTGCGAGGGGTATGCTCACACCCACAAGTTTATACAGAAGCAACTTCCAGCCTCTACTTTTGTTTCAGATCTCCAGCCTTTCTATCTGTTTAACTGCAGAGAACGCTTGACAGTTTGTCTCCTTGGGCTGAGGTGTTTTGGGTCTGTTTGGTCCAAATTTCTCCTTCCAGTTATGGTCACCTACCCTGCACCCCTCCAGTGACCATAGTGATCTGGAACCCCATGTCCACTTCCATCCTCAATTGGATTTCTCTTTGATTCTGACAGCCACCACCCAACTCTCCCCCACCCTGATGCCTTACCTCAAGCACCATGTGATTGAAACTCTCCACAGCTTCACAGGTCCCTGGATACTGCCTACCCTGCTGAATACTTCTAGCATTCTCTGATTTTTATCTTTTGGCATCTCCAGTAGGCCCTCTCAGAATCTTGTATGTCTCAATGAGATCATATATTCTTCTGAACTCCAATGGTTTGGCTATTGCGCAGAGAAGAGTGAATACATGATCCTCTAAGCCAAGAGATAATGTCAAGAGACACAAGAGACTGCAGATGCTGGAATCTGGAGCAAAAAACCGAACTGCTGGAAGAACTCAGTGGGTCAAGCAGAATCCGTGGAGGCAAAAGGGAAGGAGTCATGGAACTCATATAGCACGGAAAACAGGCGACTCGGCCCAACTTGTCCATTGCTCCCATTTGCCTACATTTGGCCCATATCCCTCTACATCTTTCCGTGAACCTGTCCAAATGCCTTTCAGCTCATTCCATATATGCACCACCCTCTGTGTGAAAAAATTGCCATTCAGCTACCTTTTAAATCTTTCCCTTCTCACTTTGCCCTCTAATTTCCCCTACCCTGGGGAAAGAGTGTGGCTATTCAACTTATCCATGCTCCTTATGATTTTATATACCTCTGTAAGGTCTCCCTCAGTCTCCTACGCTCCAGGGAAAAAAGGTCCTTGCTATCCAGTCTCTCCTTATACTCAAACCCTCCAGTCCTGATAACATCCTCATAAATCCTTTACACGCCCTTTCCAATTTAATGACATCCTTTTTATAGCACAGCAACCAGAACTGCATGTAGTACTCCAAATGTGGCCTTACCAACACCTTGCACAGCTGTAACATCAGGACTGGTGCAGGGTCCAGACCCTGAAATATTGACTATCCCTTTGCATCCACTAATGCTGATTGACTCACTGAAACAGCAAGTCACCCTTTGAAACAAAAAGTGGCCAGTTCTTTGGTTCTATTAGTTCTCTGTAACCATCTTAGGCACTCCTTAGGATTGAGGACGACTTCTTTCCATTCTGGTGCTGTGGGTTCTGACATGGCAAATGAAGTCAATTGGGGTACCGCAGAATCTTTATGGATAAGGCAGGAGATATCTGATGGGCTCAGTTGCGGTTGTGTGGCAGCTATTATTGGGAATTGGCCATATTTCAACCCACCAAAATGGGAGAAACCAACCTGAAGAGTTTTTTGAAGGTAAATATCACCAATTTTGTGCATTTTTAGTGCATAAAATTGGTGATATTTACCAATTTTTTTAAAATCAATTTACCAATGTCCTGTTTAAGGCTAACTGCTGTTTGCACTTAACATATGAAAAATGGTTAAAATCCAATTTTAGGCTTCACTTGGCATCTCAGAAGCCCATTAACCGGACTTACAGGCAGGATGTCCAAACATGAGGCTTTTCTCCTCATGTAAATTGCAAGCTATTCCTTGGATATTTATGTTGGATCTGTGACAAATTTTCAGGGGCAATAAATTCAAATGGTGTGAGCATTCATTACAGCTTTATGTGGTAATTAGAACAGAATATTCAGTTTGTACTTTGGACAACTGTAACAGCATTCAAGAGAGTGCTTTACACATCCCCAGTGTACATGAAATGTTTTCAGGTAAATAGCATCAGACAGACTGGCGGTTGAACTTTCCTTCCAGTAACACCAGTTCACTGGTGACCGAATCAAAAGGTCCAATTTTAGTTCAGCACTGAAACTGGTGATGAACTCTTCGTCCTTATTTACTTGTTGGTGAGAATGACAACACCATCAATTTACAGAGGAATTAATAATAGGGTGAAAGGAAGTGACAGAGACATTAAACAAATATTTTGTTTCAATCTTCATAGGAGAGGATGCTAAAAAAACAGGCTAGAAATAGAAGGTAACCAAGTGGTAAAAGAAAATGAGTAACTGGAGAGGGAATTGGTGAGACCAGACCTGGAATACTGTGTACAATTATTGAGGAAAGATAAATTTGCCTTGGAGGCAGTACAGAGAAGGTTCCTCTGTAAGCAGCTTGGTCTATTGGATAAGATGAGTTTATTCTCACTGGAATATAAGAGGGTGACTTTATAGTGGTTTATAAAATTATGAGGGGAATGCATAGGATAGATAGAGTCTTTTTCCTAGGGTGGGGGAACCTACAACTGGAGGGCATAGGTTTAAGGTGAGAGGGCAGAAATTTAAAGGATATCTGAGGAGCAAATCTCTCACACAGAGGGTGGTGGTTATCCAGAATGAGCTGTCAGCGGAGGTGGTAGAGGCAGATACAATTACAGCGTTTAAAAGGCATTTGGGCAGATACTTGGATATGAAAGGCATAGAGGGTTATGGCTTTAATGCAGGCAAATGGGATTAGCTTAGATAGGCATGGACCAGTTTGGGTAAATGGTCTATTTCTGTGTTGTACAATTCTATAAATCCAAGGCTCTAGTTAAAATGGTAAGTCTCAGTTCTGTTATCAAGAGGCTGCATTCTCAAATAAATTAGCTTTCTGTTTATCTAGGGGAGGATGAATTCAGGCATGTGAAAATGATGGGACAATGGGAACATACTACAAATGAGCAACCAACTAGACGAAGTTACTGAAAGCAAAAAACTGAAGTTGAAATTCTGAAACAAAAACAGGAAATACTGGAAGCTCTCAGCAGGCCAGGTAGCATATCTGGAGAGGAACATAGTTAAGCTTTCAGATTCAAAGGAAAAGTTTATTTACCTGGAATATTAATTGTGAGAAAATTACCCACAATGTAGATGAGTACTCAGTAGCTGAAGCAGCATGTCACAGGCAGAGCGAAGCAATCCCACAACCAATGAATCTGATCAAAGCTTTCCAGTTCTGTCACAAACAATTGTGAATGCTGGCAGATAATTAAAAAGTGGAAAGAGTCCTCAAGAACATTCCCATCTTCAGCAATGGAGATGTCAAGGTCGAGGTATTTCCATAATCAACAGAAAGAGTAAGACATTTGATCCCTCTTGTCTGCTCTGCTTTTCGATAAGATTATGGCTGATCTTTTACATCAGCCCCACTTTCCTGTGCATTTATATCCCATGACCTCTTAATATTCAAAATCATTCAATCTCTGTCTTGAGCATGCTCAGTGACTGAGCCTTCACAGCCTCTTAGAGTCTGAGAGTCATAGACTAATACAGCACGGACACAGGACCTTTGGCCTAACTCATCTATGCCAACCAAAATGTCCATCTAATTTAGTCCCATTTGCCTGTGTCTGGCTTATATCCCTCGAAACATTTCCTACCTATGTCCCTGTTCAAGTGTCTTTTAAATGTTGTTATTATACCCACCTCAAACACTTCCTCTGGCAGCTCGTTCCATATATGCTCACCTTCTGAGTGCTGAAATCACTCCTCAGGTCCCTTTGAAATCTTTTCCCTCTCACTTTAAATCTATGCCCTTTAGTTTTTGATTCCTTTCCCCTGGGAGAAAGATTCACACTGTCTATTCCCCCTCATGATTTTATACACATCTCTAAGATCACCCCTCAGTCTCCCTTGCTCCGTGGAGTAAAGTCCTAGCCTGGGTAGACAGTTGCAGAGGTTCCCCACCCTCTAGGTGAAGAGGTTTCTTCTGAATGGTTGACCAATTTTTCTGAAACCATGATGGCTGATTCCAGATAGTCCAGCCATGTCACAATGTTGAGCAAAGAGCAAGCTCACAGAGAGCCCAAATGCAGCACACTGTTACAGGACTGGAGTCAGGATACTTCCTCAGGACCAAACACAGGCAGCAACTGGAAGAAGTCTTGCCTCAGAGATCTGAGTAGGAATCCCAACACAAACTGAATCTTCAAACAGGAATAGAGAACAGAGGATTGCTCTGGAGTAGACCACTCTAAGCAGCCAGGAGTCAAAAGGTTGGTCTACCCAAAGGTTGACCAATACTCTGGCAATTAGTGCTAGGGAAACCCAGGTACTAATGCTCAGCCCCTGATGGGGCTCAGGTGTGTGTCGTTATGCAATCAGTCCAGCATGGAATCTGTGTGCTGCACAACAAGGCATCTCAGGAGCCAAATCAAGGGCCAGTACTCAGAACCATGACAAGCCAGGGGAAACACCCTCCTTGTACTATCCAATAAGCCTGAAAGAATAATATTTCATTCTTCTGAACATAGTCTGCTTACCCTCTCCTCATCTAACAGACTCCCATTGCACCAATAAATCTGCTGAACCTTTGCTGCACTCCCTCTGTCACAAGTATATGCTTCTTTAAGTAGGGAGATCAGACCCGTGTACAATAATCCATGTGAAGTCTCACCATGTCTCCATGTAACTGCAGTAAGATGTCTTCACACTCCTAATCAAATCCTCTTGCAATAAAGACAAACATGTTATTTGCCTTCCAGCTTACTGAACCTGCAGGTTAATTTTCAGTGATTAACATACAAGGACATTCAAGTCCCTCTGATTATTAACACCTTCAATAGTTACCATTATTTAAATTTTTTATATCAACATAGATGCCCTCACATTTTTCCACGTTATACTCCATCTGCCATGTCCTCATCCAGTGAGCTAACCTATCCGTGTCCCTTTGAAGCCTCTCTTCATCCTCCTCACAACCCATGAGGTTTTGATTCAGCAGCAGACCTGGATATGTTATATGAAAATCATAAAACTGCAGACACTGGAAATCTGAAATCAAAACAAAATTGTTGGAAACTCTCAGCAGGTCAGGCAGCATCTGTGGAAAAAAATAGTTAAAGTTTCAGGTCTGAGACTCGAAAGAGAAAGCAGGCCAGTTTAGGCTCTGCTTTTCTGTCTCAATCTACCACTCCCTATTGTATGGCACTTCCCCACATAAATGCAGGAGGTGTGATACCTATTATTTTGTCTTTTTCTTCACTTGCACTTCTCCTAACCCAGTGTACTGGATTCACAATGTGGCCTCCTTTACACTGGAGAAACCAAACGCAGATTGGGAACCACTTTGTGGACACAGGGGCAAACCTGAAGTTCCATTTACCTGCCACTTTAATTCCCCATCCCACTCCCACTCTAGTCTTTCTGTCTGTGGCCTCCTGCATTGTTACAATGAGGCCCAATACAAGCCTGAAGAACAACACCTCATCTTCTATCTGGGCACATTGCAGCCTGCAGGACTCAATATTGAATTCTCTTACTTTAGATAACCAACTCTCTCTTTCTGTATATACCACAGACTGGCCATTTTTGTCTGCCATTCCTCTCCTCCTTTTCCTTTCATTTTTATATTCTGGCTTGGTGTATCTGCATCTTCTGTTGGATATATTACTCTTGGTCTCTTTGTTCAAACCATTGCCACAAATTGTGACCAGCTGAGACTACAGTACTGACCTCTGTTTCCCACCACTAATCTCCCAGCCTAAGAATGAACTGTTTGCTCTCTAGCTTCTGTCCATTAATCCACAATAGTATGTTACCTGCTATCCAAAGTGCTCCAGTTTTATTCAATAATCTGTGTGACGCAAAGGCCTTCTGAAAATCAGAATACCCTACTGTTCCTTCATTTATTCTGCTAAATTACAATCTCATAACCTTCTAAAAGATTTGCCTAACTGACTTCTCTTTCTTGAATCCACATTGACTCTGCCCAAATCGATTAATAATTTCTCAGTTCTGTGTTACTTATTTCTTTCGTAATAATTTGCATCAATTTCCCTATTGCTGTTGTCAGATGAATCGGACTGTAGCTCCTCATTGTTTCTTTCATTTATTGAAATATCTGCTGCCTTCCAATCTGTGGGAATCATTTCAAAATCTCTGCAAATTTTGGAAGGTAATGACTGATGCATCCATTATCTCCAAAGCACCTCTTTCAAAACCTTGTAATGCAAGCAATCAGGTGTTGGGGATTTATTGTCTATCAAGCCCATTTCTTTGTCCAGTCATCTGTTCTCAAATTGAAATTAGCCCTTCTCCAATTGACTATTTTCACCAAGGATTGCTTATAAACAAGAACATTCTTTTTACCCAATTTCTTACAAACAACATTGTGGTAATGACTAGATCAACAAATTTGCTGATGATGAACAAGGAATAAATATTGACCAGAACACCAAGGATAACTCAACTGCTCATCTTTGGAATAGTGTCACAGGTTCTTTTATATCCTTGGGAGTAGACAGGGTTAGATTAATAGCTGTTCCAAAAGAACATTGTCGCTGGTCATCAATTGGTCTTCCAGCCAAGTGGAGATTATTCCGTCACACTCCTGATCTGTCCCTTGTGTATGATTTGGGATCTCCTGGCAGGTAGGAGACAAATCGCTCACTCTGAAATAATCAGTCTGACATGTTCTTTCAGCCATAATATTTGTCAGGTTTCTGATCAGTTGTGGAATCACAGTGCAGGACTGAGGTAATGCTTTTCTGTCAGAAGTGTTGTCTTTGTGAGGCAGTGACCAAGACCCCGCCTGCACCCTCATGTAGACAGACATAACCTCACAACACTTTTTAAACAGAAAACAGAAATAAATCTTCCTAATCTCCTGACCAATATTTACCCCATAACTGCCATCACTAAAAATAATATAAGATCTCTTTATTAGTCACATGTACATTGAAACAAACAGTGAAATGCATCTTTTGCGTTGAGTGTTCTGGAGGCAGCTTGCAAGTGTCACCACGCTTCCGGCGCCAAAAAACCAGTACATCTTTGGAATGTGGGAGGAAACCAGAGCATCCGGAGGAAATCCACACAGACACGGGGAGATTGTACAAACTCCTTACAGACAGTGGCCGGAATTGAACCTAGGTCTCTGGTGCTGTAATAACGTTACACTGACCGCTTCACTACCATGCCTATCCCTACCACACTACCGTGCCTGCCCTGTTACATTACTGTGCCTTCCCCTTATATAATATAAATTATCATATTGCTGTTTGTAGGACTTGCTGTGTGGAAATTGGCTTCAAGTTTGCTGCATTTCAGCAATGACAACTCTTCCCTAATTGGCTGTAAAGCACTTTGGTTTATCCAGAACTTGCTGAAGGTGCTCTGTAGATGTAAGCCTTTTATTCTTTGCCGCCATTGAGAATAGATTATCAGTTTGAAAAAACATGAACCAAAGTCTCTGCCAAATTTTAATTATGCCATCAATGAGGCTAAAAAAAATCTAGCCAGCAGGGCTGCTTTTAGACATCTTTACTTGCCTCCTCATTATTGAAGCAATGGGAACTGGCCTCTTGATATCTGCGCACCTACATCCACAACTTTGCCTCACTTGGGTCTGTTTTTATTTTGTGTTCTGTGCAAAAGGTTTCTGTAATACCTTTAAAACTCTCCTTCAGCTTAAATCCCAGGAATTATTCAAAGGCTGCCTCTTACCAACTCCAGAGTACTTCATGTATTTATAAGCCTCCCATTCAAAAAGTAAAGCCAACTTTACTCCTTAGAAATGTGTTGAAATAATATGAAATTCAGGACATAATCCTCTGCTATGGCTTAGATCTGTTCAAATCCCACGTAGAGCTCCTAAAGCTAAACAATGGCCATATAATGAAATAGACTGCTGATTGACAGGAACCTCTTCCAGCCATTTTACATAGACTGCCCTAAACCTCTCCCCATTATAAGTAAATATAGATGAAAAGGGTACAATAGTTAGTCAGAATTAAACGTTTCCATATTTCAATTAAAACACCTTGTGGATTAGCAAGCAATATCTTAGCCTAGGGCTTCACTTATGGCATTGTTGGTAACCCTAGAATAGCCACAATCTCTACTGAACCACAGAAGAGAACAATGACAGACAATAGGGGAGCATTCACAGCTTCACATCTTTGCCAGTGTAATCAAAAAATTAATCCACTGGCTGGTGCTCCCTTTCTCTGATTGCCCCTTGAGGGAAGGACTGGCCCTGACCCCAACCATTTACTGTTGATCATACTCAAACAATCTTTTTCAGAAATAGATTTCCTCTCATATCTTTCCTCATTCTTTTAGTGGTCATTGAGTTTCCAACCAAAGGATATAGTCATAGAGTTATAAAGCATGGAAACAAGCTCTTTGGTTTAACTTGGCCATACCTTCCTGAGTCAGTCCCATTTGTCCATATCCCTCTAAAACTTTCCTATTCATTTTCCCACCAAAATGTCTTTTAAATGTTGTAATTGTATGTGCCTCTACCACTTCCTCTGGCAGCTCGTGCCATATACGCATTATGTGAAAAACTTGCCCATCAGGTCCCCTATAAATTATTCCCCTTTCACTTTAAACCTATGCCCTCGAGTTTTAGACTCCTTTACCCTAGGAAAAAGACTTTGACAATCCATCGTATCTATGCCCCTCATTATGTAACCTCTATGAGGTCACTCCTCAGCCTCCTTTGCTCCAATGAAAACAGTCACCGCCTTTCCTGTCTCTCCTTATAATTCAAGTCCTCCATTCCTGGCAACATCTTTGTGAATCTTGACTGCACCCTGTCTAGCTGTCACATGGTAGTGACCAGAACTGCACACGATACTCCAAATGCAGTCTCACCAACATCTTGTACATCTGTAACATGATGTCCCAACTCTTGTACTCAATGTCCCATTTGATGCATGCCAAACATCTTCTTCACCACCCTGTCTACCTGTATCATCACTTTCAGGGAAATAAGTACTAGTACCCTAAGATCTCTGTGTTCAACAACACTTCTCAGGCCCCTGTCATTCACTGTGTGCTCTGACCTGCTTTAACTTCCCAAAATACATCACTTTGCACTTGTCCATGTTAATTTCCATCTGTCATTCCTTGGCCCACTTTCACAGTTGATCTAGGTCTTGTTGTAACCTT
>JARFYF010000084.1:14814035-14829362 GCA_030265395.1 Rhina ancylostomus
GGTAAAAACAATAACAGTACAGAGTAAAGTGTCACAGCTACAGAGAAAGTGCAGTGCAGGTAGACAATAATGTGCAAGGTCACAAGGTAGATAGTGAGGTCAGAGTCCATCTCATTGTATAAGGGAACCGTTCAATAGTCTTATCACTGTGGGATAGAAGCTGTCCTTAAGCCTGGTGGTAATTGATCTCAGGCTCCTGTATCTTCTACCTGATGGAAGAGAAGAGAGAATCACCCAGGTGGGTGGGGTCTTTGATTACGTTGGCTGCTTCACCAAGGCAGCGAGAGGTATAGACAGGTCCTCATTTAACATCTCCCAATAAAGATGTTCTTCCAACACTCCAGCATTCCCCCATGGATTGACACTCCCAACGCACTGCCATCTCCAGAGCTTGAACTCACAACTGTCCCACTTGGAGGCAAGTGTAGTTCCAGCCAAATTACAGCCAACACTTGGAATGCAAGGGGCAACAGTGATTTAATGTTTTGCACGCCCCACTGCTGGCTGGATATTAAACTTTTGACCATCCTCCTGTGCGACTGTTTATTGACATCAAGTCAATCCTTGGATAAACAGGGAGTTTCCTTCAATTCAAAAATCTGGCATTATTTTCAGCTCCTGTCAGAAACTCTGCATGCTAGTCCGTCCCCACCCAACGCCATTCCCTTAACCCAACTACATCCTCTTCCCCAGCTGCTCTCTGAGGCAAAGGAGATGAGCAAGGAAGTCCTGCTATAAACCTACAGAGCTTTATGACACCACACCTAGAGTTTGGTCTCCTTATTTAACGGAAGGATATACTTGCTCTGGAGACAGTTCAAAGAAGGTTCACTAGACAGACCCTTTGGTTTAAGTCAATACCTCATGAGAAAATATTAAGCCGACTGACCCCATTCTCTTAGAAGAGCAAGAGGTAATCTCATTAAAACATACAAGTTTCCAATGGGAGTTTACAACAAAGAATCTGTGAGGATGTGTTCTCTGATGAGGGAATCCAGCCCATAAAGAAGCCTGTTTAAGACTGAGATACAAAAGAATTTCTTCTGCGAGGGTCATCCATGTTAAGAACTGTAGATGCCGAAACATGGATTACTTAACAACATCAACCACATTGGTGGGGCCAAAGTCTTCATCGTTCAAACAGAGCACAGACATCTGATTTGGGCACGATTGGATCAGATCATTCAAGGATAGTTATGGATAAAATGTGGAAAAAGGACTGCCAATTTGTGCAAAGCAAGCTCCCACAAACTGCAAGTTGATAAATGACACATTCCCAGAGGCATTGGGTGACAGATCTCTGCTCTTCCTCTAACAGAGTCCTGAGTCAGCTTGAAAGGTCTTGTTCTGATGTCACATCCAAAGAAATTGCACTTCCAACAATGCTTCTCTCCCTCTCAACCCCTCAAGTGTCAGAGTCAGGAGTCAATGGAGGAGGAATTTCTTCCCATAGAGACTTTGGAGTCCGCTACTCCAAAGACAGAATCAGTGGATCTCTTCACAACCAAGATAGACTACCTTTTGGACTATAGAGGCAAAAGTGGTAATCGGGACAGGCAGTACTGAGACCAAGGTAATCAAATAGGCTTACAACACAGAACAATCCCGCACAGGAACAGGCCTTCGACCCACAATGTCTGTGCCACCTGTGATGCCAAATTAAACCCTGCATGCACATGGGCCATGTCCCTCCATCTGTCTAAATACTTCTTAAAAGTTGCTATATCTGCTTCTACCACTTCCCCTGGCAGTCTGTTCCAGGCATCTGCCACTCTCTAGATAAAAAAAATTACCTCAAATCTCCTTTACACTTTTCCCCCCTCTCACTTTAAAGCTATGTGCTCTGATATTTGACATTTCCACCCTGGGGGGAAAAAAAGACCGTCTACCTTATCTGTGCTCATCATAATTTTATACACATGGATCAGGTGGCCCCCTCAGCCTCCAACACTCCAGAGAAAAAGTGCTTTGCTTTCGGTTCCACTGAATGGCAGAACAGACCATGGAGCCCGTCCCAGTCTCAGATCACGGAGACCTATCAGTCCATTCAGGTTTCAATTTCTAACATGATCAAACGACCCCGGGCCATGACTTTAAAAGGTTAAAAAAACAAAGCAGCCAATTTTCTGGACCTGGACCACAACTAGGGAAAGATCCAGCTTCATTTCCAACAGCAAACACTAGTTTGGAACTCTACCGGAACAGTGCAAACAATTAAGTTATAAAGAGCAGTTCACCTTGGTACACACATATCAGCACACACAAAGGATCCTGGTTCCACCTGGATGGTTCACTGTTTTAGGGACAATCACACATCACAGAGCAACTTAATTAGATTTACAATAGCTGGGATTATTATTGGAGTATAACTGGCAGAAAAGAATTGTCGGATGGTAATCAATACCACGGGTAAGAAAACATGTCAAAGTAGAATGCTTAGCTCGTTTCTAACGAACTAGCAGCAAAGCCCAGTGGCCCTTTATGTTACATAACAGACAACGACCCAGACAGGGGAGACGATGATCAGTCATAACAATACATTTGATTATCGCAACAAAGCGATAGATGCCAAACCAAATAATTCAGTAATGGAGGTAATTAGTTGCAGAGCCACCCAACAAACTGATCTCCCAGCTCGTTCCGATCTTATAGAAATTATCCTAGTCAGTGAACAAGTTTACCGCTTGTGCGTAAATTACAGCCGAGCTTCATTACCTCTATATTTACATTGCTGGCATTTGGTGAAGCACATGGGAAGAGAAAGGTGCACTAAATCCACATCGAAACTTGCTAAAGTAGTCTGAGTCACCTGAGAATTGATGATTCGCCAAATGCGGTTGCAGCATTTAATAGCACATTCTACACTTGCTCTGTTGCTGGCCAAGTCTACTCAAGCCAAACACCAATTATTACAGGAGAACATTACAAGACATTGATAACTTACAAGACACGACTTACAGAAAGGACGTGCATTTCTACAGCGTCTTTCACCCCAAAGTGCTTCTCTGCCATGGAAAGATGTTGGAACAGTAAGAAGGCTATTGTTTTAATTTTAAGTTTTTGTTTCAAAAATGATTCTCTCACAGGATGCAGTCATCAGCAGCAAAGCTGAAATATATTGCCCCACCCTAATGATCGCTGGGCTGCGAAGACAGTTAGGAGCCAACGTACATGCCATCGACAGACCAGACTGGGCAAGGACAGCGGATTTCCTTCCCCAAAGGATATTAGTAAACCAGGTGGGGTTGTTAAAATGAAACGTCACTTCAATAGTCCCACCGTAATCTTTACTTTGCATTCCACAACTTACTTAATTACAAAACGTTTACACAAATGGAACAATTTCTTAAGTTTACTTATCGAAGGCACCGAGTTGGGATGGTGAGACTCAAACTCTGATGCACAGCAAAGCTCCTACAACAAGCGATGTTTTTCTATTCAGCAATGTTAGACCATAAGACATGAGCAGCAGAATTAGGCCGTTCCGCCCATTTGATTGTGGTCTGTTCCACCATTTGATCGTGGCCGATTTATTTTTCCCTCTCAACCCCAATCCCCTGCCTTCTCCCCATAACCTTTGACACCCTTACTAATCAAGAACTGATCAACCTCCACTTTAAATGTACCCAATGACTTGGCCTCCACAGCCGCCTGTGGCGATGAATTCCACAGATTCACCCTCCTCTGCTGAAAAATATCCTCCTCATCTCTGTTCTAAAGGGATGTCCTTCTATTCTGAGGCTGTGCCCTCTGGTCCTAGACTCTCCCACCACTGGGAACATCCTCTCCACGTCCACTCTATCCAGGACTTTCAATATTTGGTGGGTTTTAATGAGATTCCCCCTCATCCTTCTAAATTCCAGTGAGTACAGGCCCAGAAACATCAAACGCACCTCATATATTAACCCTTTCATTCCCAGGATCACTCTCAAACCTCCTCTGGACCCTCTCCAATGCCAGCACATTGTTCCTTAGATATGGGGCCCAAAACTGCTCACAATGCTCCAAATGTGTTCTGACCAACGTCTTATAAAGCATTATATTCTTGCTTCCACCGATCTTCCAAAAAATCTACCTCTTCTTTAAATACCTTCAGTGATCTAGCCTTCACATCCCTCCATGGTAGAGCATTCCATCCACTGCGAGAAGAAATTCTTCCACACTTCAGTTTTAAATAACCTACTACTTATCTTGTAACTTTGTCCCCTTGTTCAAGGCTCTCGCACGAGTGGAAATAAATGAGATATCATCAGGAGCTCTGTTAACTGTGGTAGTGGGGAAGCTACAGTTCAGGAAGAAGGAAGACATCTCAGAGACACCTGTGCTTAAAGTCTATGAAGGTATGGGAACAGAGTTGGCTAGGTTGATTGGGAGAATACATTGAAAGCCATGACATTAGGCAAACATTCTGCTCCTAGTTCTTATTTTGCTAAATTTTCCCAACTGAACTGGAAGTACAATTTGCAAACAATTAGATTTCAACTTTTCTTTAATCTTCCCACCTACCTTAATATCCACAATTCATAGCAAGAGGAATTGTGAGGATGAGAGATTAATCATGATTTAGTTCAATGAAGAAATAAACTTCTTGAAAATGGCAAAAGCAGAGTATCATTTCTTTAGAAGCTCATTAATTCCAAGGAGAAAATGTCCTGCATCCAATATTTCTTTAAAGAAGGATATGCAGCCTTATATTATATGTCCTAAAGGATAGGATTTCAGAATACAATCTGGAACATGATGAAATGATGCTAGATTCTCTGATTGCTATCCATAATCCTCAATTCACCATGATATTACTTTTACACAGCTGTATCCTTTAAATCAGCAACTCCCCCAACAGGTTGATGCTGAGATGAGAAAGATCTGGCTGGCCCTTAATATCCTTAATTAAACAAAGTGACTGATTGATGGCATCATCCAGCCTTTGTATAGATCCATGAGAAATGGTTTGCGCACAAATCAACATTAGAGCTGCTAATTTAATTTTTAATCAGAAAAAGGTCAAGGAAATTTCAACAGCCTTAAATACAAGGAGCACCGGAGAATTTTGACTATATTTATTGTACAGTAAAACAGATCGAAATAACAGGCCTACACTACTTAAAAATAAGTCTGCTTAGTTTGACAGAAAGACTGCTTCATGTGCAGAATTTTCCCCGATAATTCCACTGGCACTCAATCACCGTTGAAGGAAGCTGGTACGCTTATAAATGTATTTCTTTATTTATTTCTTTAGATGCAGTGCAGTCTGATAATCTAATATGACCTTTTACCCTTTGTCCTTTGTGTCACATCTGGAGCTGTCCGCTGTCCAATAAAATTTGCATTGATTTATTTTTTTCTCTTATAATTCTTAAGATTGTTACCCCAAGTAGGTTTTTCTGATCTGCAAATGTGAGAAGGCAGTTTATGTGAGACGTAGCGGTGCGCTTGAGCCTCCGTCAGCCAGACTGACATTTTCATCTCCGTCTCCAGCACACCAGGTTTTACAGGCTGCCCTGCTCTACTTAAAGGCTTAACAGCATGTTACTACTGTCTGGATAATTCTTAATAAAGGTCCAGGCTGAGGAATAGTTTCACTTTACTGACTCAGGTGCGCAGTACAAGAAAAAAAGTAAAATTTCCCAAAGGTACTTCACAGGGGTGTGTTCAAGGGGAGTTTGACACTGAGCCACATAAAGAGAAGTTAGGACAGCTGAACAACGGTTTGGACAGAGAGTTAAGTTTTGAGGAGGAGAGAGCAGTGGAAGGGTGGAGTAGCTTATAGGGAGGAACTTCCAGAGCTCAGGCTGTAGACAGTTGAAGGCACAGCTGCCAAAACTGAGATTAAAAAGCTGGACGTAGAAGAGACCAAAATGGAAGAATATAGTTGGAGAAGCCTGTAGTGACTTGAGCATTTGTATCACCACTCTTCAGATTATTTACAGTTAACTAGTATAAACTTTGAATGCGATTTTTGTTATCATTTTTTGGGATCCAGGCAGAACATATGTATGAGGTTGCATTTCCTTCTTTAAAGAAATATTGGATACCGGACTTTTTCTCCTTTCCTCCTGAGATCCATTGCTGGTAAGACCAGTATTTATTGCTTATCCTTAATTGCCTTTGAAGAATGTGGAGAAGAGCTGCCTTCTTGAAAGGTCGTGGCCCTTCTGGTTAAGCCACTCCCACAGTGCAGTTGGGTGGGGAACTCTAGGATTTAGGCCTAGTGATCATGATCAAATGGCAACATATTTCCAAATCAGGATGGTTTGAAAATGGAGGGGAACGATTGAACGGTTCCCTTATATGATGAGATGGACTCTTGACTTCACAATCTATCTTGTTATGACCTTGCACCTTATTGTCTACCTGCACTGCACTTCCCCTGTAGCTGTGACACTTTACTCTGTGTTCTGTCACTGTTTTTACCCTGTACTACCTCAATACCCTGTGTAATGAATTGATCTGTACGAACGGTATGCAAGACAAGCTTTTCACTGCACCTTGGTACAAGTGAAAATAATAAACCAATACTAATACCAATACCTGCATTTTGCATCTTGGAGGGAGGGGAACCTGCAGATGGTGGTGTCTACTGCCTTTGGTGGTGGAGGTCACAGCTTTGGGAGGTACTATTGGAGCAGCCCAAGTGAGTAACTGCAGTATATTTTGTAGTTTGTATATACTGCAGCCACTGTGCCCTTGTGGTAGAGGGAGTGGATGTTTAGGGTGGTTGATAACATGCCAATCAAGCACCTCCCTTGTCCTGGATGGCATCAAGTTGGTACTGTACTTATCCAGGCAAGTATAGTGTATTTCAGAGAAAAAAGTTAGCAGGCAGGTGTGGCTAGTGGTTAGGAAGACAAATGGTGTATTTGTTGCCGTTATTTTAAGAGGGTTGGAGTTTAGAGATAAGGAAGTATTATTACAATTGTACAGGGTACTGGTGAGACCACACCTGGAGTACTGTGCACAGTACAGGGAAGATATAAGGGAAGATATACAGAGAAGGGAAGATATAAGGGAAATATCTTCCCTTACTTAAGAAAAGATATACTGGCATTAGAGTCAATCCCAAAGAGATTCATTAGGCTAATTCCTAGGATGAGAGGGTTGTCCTATCACAAGCGGCTAAAGAAATTGGATCGATATTCTTTGAAGTGAGCGGTGATCTCACCCTGGCAGTGGAGGAGGCTGAGAGCAGAGAGGTCAGTGTGGGAATGAGGAGGTTACTGCCAGATGAGGCCAAATGCAAGCTGGAAGAACAGCACCTCATATTCTGCCTGGATAGTCTAAAACCTAATGGCATGAACACTGAATTCTCCAATTTCAGGTATCCTGCTCCCTTTTCTCTCTCATCCTGATCTAACCAGGTTCTCCTACACATACCCAACCCTCCACCTTCCCCGTCACCCACTTTCTTTCCCCTCCTCCACCCACTCCATCTGCCCATCATCCACACACTCCTCCCACTGTTTATCTGCCTATTCCACCTCCATTAATTAGTTCCTATTCACCTTCCTTTCCTGATCATCTGCTGCCCTTTGTTGGCTTCACCTATCACCAAGCCTCTGTTGCTATTTCCACCCTTTCCTCCTCTATCTGCCAATCAGCCCCTCCTCACCTGGATACACCTATCACTTGTCAGCTCTTGCCCCACACCTCCCCCTCACCCCTTTATACTGACTCTCTCCCCTCTACTCTCCCCAGTCCAAATGAAGGGTCACCACCCGAAATGTCAACTGTCCATTTCCCACTACAGATGCTGCTCATTCCACTGTTCCCCTAGCTGTTTTGTTTTGCTTCAGATTTCAGCATCTGTAGTCCCTTGTGTCTCCAGGGCTTTGTAAAGGGTACCTCATGCCTTACAAATCTGAATGAATTTTTTGAGGAAGTAATTAAGAGCAATAGATGTGGGTATATCTATGGGTGAAGTTTATATTGACTTCCAGATACCACAAGTGAGATTTAATAGAAGGTACTAAGACTGAACTCATATCATTGATCTAATTAGGAAGAAAAAAATACTGCAAATGCACAGCAGGTCAGGCAGCATCGATGCAAAGAGAAATGGAGCTAACATTTCAAGTCTGGCCACGTTGCCACCTTCTGGACAATATTGAATGCTGCAACTTCCAGATACTTGATTCCTGCCTGTATCAGTCATCCATCTCTGATATTGTTTGTTCTTATTTCCCTTTTATTCTTCTCTTTTCTTTATTCTTCAGGGTGTGGAGGACATGTCCAGCCTGAATTGCTGGGCACATTATCTCTCTCTGCATTTCGCAACTCCCACAATCTTATATCTATGTTTGTTGGTCTCTGTTCTCACTCTCTAAAACTGCTCCCATTCACTCATTGACCAGAAAACCTTGTTTACAGTTTACCTCCATGGTCACCCTGGTTATACTGTATCGGAGGCATCCCTCCTCGCCCACCCTCCCTGCGGTGTATTGAGCTTCTGTTGTCTCCAATGAAGGGTCTTCGACCTGAAACAGTAGTTCTGTTTCTCTTCCCACAGATGCAGCCTGACCCGCTGAGTATTTCCAGCATTTTCTGTTTTATATTTCCAACATCTGCAGTTTTTTTCCATCAACCTGAGTCTCTGGATTGTTATTTAATCATCATGCTTTGATGTTATTTTTAGTTTGTGGTAATTTGACTTTGTGCTCTCTCTCTCTCTTTTTCAGTGCTCATCTGGCAATATCTACACCTCATCTTACCATGCACAGTCTCAGTACGTGCAGCCGCGACTTGCTCCGCACAACGACCAGGATCTCCAACCTAAGACTTACCCCAAACCCATCTACTCATACAGGTATGTAGTGACCCAACTGAACATCAGATTAGCTTATGGGATACTAATTTTTCTTTCAATAAAATCAAAAGATAAAATGATTTAAGATTAGCAGAAAGCTATGTTATAATTCATAGTAGTTACAATTCTGATGTAATTAAGTATGATGTTTCCAACTACTGAATCTTCAAGCAACAATCTACTAGAGGGACTCAGTGGGTCAAGCAGCAACTGTAGGGGGAAAGCAACTTGTCAATGTTTTGAGTAGAAACCCTGCCAATTGTTAACCCTTCCACCCTGCATTGACAGCTGAATGAAGACACAGTCTTAGAGTAATACAGCATGGAAACAGGCCCTTTGGCTTAACTCGTCCATGCTGACCAAGATGCCCATCTAAGCCAGTCCCATTTACCCGCATTTGGCCCATATCCCTCTAAGCCTTGTGCCATCTTTTAAAAGTGGGATGAATAGAATTAAACAGCACTGAGACCTAGGGGCAATGTCTGGTGATGCTCAGTGGTTTTATAAGATGGTGTGTTTTCTCTCTCCCATTTTCCAAAAGGTTAGTTTCAAAAGAAATTTGCTTTAAAATAAAAAGTTAGAATCTGGGTGGCTCACATACATGACTGAAACACTTTGTGTAAAACAATGCATGTTGGAATGGATGTATTTCAGCATCACAGGGGCCAGAGTGCTGGTCTCGACCCAAGATGTCCACTGTCCATTTCCCTCCATAGATGCTGTCTGACCCACTGAGTTCCTCCAACGCTTTGTGTGTTGCTCCAGATTCCAGCATCTGCAGTCTCCTGTGTCTCTATATTATCTTTGTCTGAGTCAGCTGTATGAGTAAGCCTCCCAGCCCTCTCCATTGGTGTCAGCAATTTGAATCCATTGAAACGCTCTAGGATGGAGACAGGAACAAATACCCTCACGTGAATCACCCATGGGAGATGATGAAAGGCCAATGAGAAGCAAAGATTAGAAGTTTGATGGAAAAAATGCATGGTGTATCAATGGCTAACCAAGAGAAAAAAGATGGATTAATGTTTCAAGTACCTTCTTCAACTGAGATGCTTTAGCCAAGCCAGTTGAAATTAAATGATTTTCACAGAGAATCTTTTATCAAGTTTAGATGCCGATTGACATCTCTGAGTAACAGCCCACTGCTCCCCAAACTCTTTGCCCATCTCAATCCCCTAGCCATTATTGGTCACCAAACAGCTATGTATGAAGTAGCACTGAGAGTTTCTTTAATTTGTTTATCACCCTCTTAACTGAAAGAAGTAGAAAGAAAGATAGGGGAGAGTGTCATATGAGATGGAAGGAAGGTGACAAGTAAATGGATGCAAATTCTGGATAGAAGAGGTGGTGTGTCTGAAGGACTTCTTGGATTTTTGGTTCCGTTTTGGCCAGAATGAGACTTTTCTCATCTGAGGAGGAAGTGTAATTAATCTATTGCAAGGGTTACATTAGTGTAAAAACAGTGAAAATCAAAGGAAGCTACAGATGTTGGGAATCTAAAGTAAAAACAGAAAATGCTGGAAATGCTCTGAAGTTCAGGCTGCATCTGTGGGAAGAGAAACTGGTTCAATGCTGCAGGTTGAAGACCCTTCATCAGAACTGAAACAGTTGGGTGAAATAGTGAAGGAGTACTTCTCCTATACTTCTGATTTTGAGCTTGGATTAGATGAAATTTGCCTCCCTTTTCTAGCTTTTAAGGGTCCAAGACAATATGAATGTGGAACAGTCTTGGGTTATTGGCTGTCTGTCACAACTGGCGGCAATTTGCTAGAAGTTGGCAGTCCTGGCAAACCAAGAAGGGTGACTGGTTAAAGAATTGGAAAAGGTGCAGCAGAGAATATTAGTCTGATGTTAAGGTTAAGTTGATCAGCAATGTAAAGGGAGCATGACTCTGTAAATAATTGTGCTAACCCCAGAGGACTTGATGCTGATGTTGGGTTAAGATTTTCAGTTTCCTCGCAGCAGTATTTGTGATAGAACAAAAATAGCCAAAAATGCACAAGCTGTAGTGTATTATTTGCGTACCATCTTTCCAGCCTTTAATTCTTGGATTTCTTTCATTGATAGCTGTCTGATTGCTATGGCACTGAAGAACAGCAAGACAGGTAGTCTCCCGGTCAGTGAGATCTATAGCTTCATGAAGGAACACTTCCCCTACTTCAAGGTGGGAGACTGATGCAAGTTCAATCACCAATTCAGTTCATTCTTCCTCTCTCTTTTTGTCCGTCTCATTAGAAAATCTCACTGTTTGACTTTGACCTTGATTCTTGAAACGGGAAATGCTTTATTTAACTGACATCCATTGCTTAATCAGGATGACCAGTTATTAACATAAATGAGATTTTTGGAAGCAGTTAGCACTAACTGGAAACAAATTAAGAGATTGAAAACATCACCAGCCATATCACTGGCACTTGAGAAAGGGGGAATCAGCACAAAGAACACAGGAACTTCAGTCCACAATGTCTGCGCCTTCCGTGATGCCAAATTAAACTAAACTTATCTGCCTGCACATGATCCATATCCCTCCATTCCCTGCATGTTCAAGTGCCTGTCTAAATGCCTCTTACACGTCACTATTGTCTCTGCTTCCACCACCACCCTTGGCAGCCTGTTCCAGGCACCCAGCACTCTCTGGGTAAACAACTTACTCTTCACATCTCCTTTAACCTTTTGCCCTCTCACCTTAAATCTATGCACTCTAGTATTTGACGTTTCTACCCTGGTAAAAGAATGCTCCCCTCAGCCTCTGACACCCCAGAGAAAATGCTTCAAGATTTTAAGATAAGATAAGGTAAGATTTCTTTATTAGTCACGTGTACATCGAAACACACAGTGAAATCCATCTTTTGTGTAGAGTGTTCTGGGGGCAGCCCGCAAGTGTCGCCTCACTTCCGGCACCAACGTAGCACGCCCACAACTTCCTAACCCATACGTCTTTGGAATGTGGAATTAAACTGGAGCACCCGGAGGAAACCCACGCAGACACAGGGAGAACGTACAGACTCCTTACAGACAGCGGCGGGAATTGAACCCGGATCGCTGGCACTGTAAAGTGTCATGCTAACCACTACACGACTGTGCCTGCTCTCCTTATATCTAATACTCTTTAATCCAGGCAACATCTTGGTGAATACCTTTTGCACCCTCTCCAAGGCCTTCACATCCTTCCTGTAATGTGGTGAACAGAACTGCTGGCAATATTCCAAATGTAGTCAAACCAAAGTTTTATACAGCTGTATAAAAAGCTTTGCCATAAGCTAATGAATGACAGCATTGGCTGCAATAAGTCACATGACTCGCTTCTTTCTCTGAATGCACGTGATTTTAAATCATGTTTCATTTATTGGACCAAACACACCTAACAACTATTTGCTGTGATAACCCATTCTCAGCTGAATTAACGCTGAATTAGGTTACCATTCTTAAATAAGTTCAGGAAATTGGAAAGCAAATAAAAGAAATAAACAATTCTATTCAATTACAATGATCAATTGCAAAATTTCAGAGAAGATTTTACATTTACGATGAAGCAAATGAATTGATGTGGAAAAGTCGACAGTAATTTCACCAGAAAAAATGGGCAACTTTTCCAGTATGATTTCTACTCTGTTAATAAAGCCGGAACTTTATTAAATGTTGCTTGTCCCCTTATCTATTCCATTAAAGTTCCTGTTCAAGCACTCTTGTCTGATGAAATAATCAATAAAGATGCCAGGGTCAGTTTGTGCTTACATGAAAAATGACATCTGTACTGAAGTTTCAGGGGACAAGGGACACCATACGTATATGAATAAATAGGAAACTCAATCTGAGGGAATAACCCTTCTTCAGCATTTAGTACATTTGAAACACAATTTACTGCTGTCAGCAAGAAATGTAGGAAATTAGAAACTGTCCCTTTGTGCCTTATCTTCCCCTTCATGTAGCCCTGAATGTTCCCCTTCATGTTTCATTCCTAGGGGGTCTTCTCCAAATCACTCTATCTCTTAGCTTCACCCTCCTGCTTTAAAACCCACCCAAAACACATCTTCTGAAGCTGATCTCCAACCCTTGCTTTTCCAACAAGGCTCAATCTTCCTTTGTGAAATCCTTTGAGAGATTCTAACATTAAATTCACTAGATAAATGCACGATCTACCTTGTTGTGACCTTGCACCTTATTACACTGCACTTTCTCTGTAGCTGTGACACTTTACTCTGTACTGTTATTGTTTTTACCTGTACTACCTCAATGCACTCTGTACTAACTCAATGTAACTGCACTGTGTAATGAATTGACCTGTATGATTGGTGTGCAGGACATACTTCTCACTGTACCTTGGTACAAGTGACAATAAAAAACAAATACCAATACCAATGTATATGACATGTACCAATCCAACAATCAACTCCATTTATAAATACCTATATAGTAGAAGAACCCAACCAATGTTAGCATTATTCAAATTCTAAGTAAGGGCTATAAAGAAGAGGAGGAATTTAGAATCAGTCAGTCAGTAACACTCTTGTTTCTTGAGTCAGGAGGTTGAGTTCAGGTCCCAGCTGAGCACATAACTCAGGCTGGTGCTCCAGTGCAGTTCTACGGGATGTTAAACCAAGGTTTTGTTTTGCCTCACGGCACTACTTCCAGGGTCATTCTTGAGGCAGACTGACTGATATCCCCTAATCAACACCTAAAATCAGCATTATACTGCTATAAGCAAATTATTGTTCCCTCCATTTCAACAGTGACAATATTTCAATCCTACTTCACTGAATCTACAGTGCTCTGGATTGGGATAGATGAAGCAAATTCTTTCTTTCTACAGTGGCATATGACTCCAGACAGCAGCAGTGTCGAAGCGCACGAATGCTGCTCCGAATTCTAGTCCTGCCTTCGCACACAGGTTTCCTTCTGGTACCAGGAGCAGGAGCTCACATTTGTTGGGTGAGCGGAGGTGGATTGCAGCACTGCTTAAAGAACAACAAGCAGCTTTGACACACCCTGTATAGAGTGAATGTACTGCCATGGGTGTAATCAGGAAAGTAGACATCAATATAGACTTTGTTCAGAAAAAGTCCTTAAAATGATTGCAATTGGAAAACAAGCAACAATAAGTAACTGCTTGAAGGAATCACTGGTTTCCTTTTTATTAATTTAAGACCCGATGATTATTAAATATGTAAGCTGTTTGGCAAAGCTTGAGTGATTAAGCACAAAATTACATCTTTGCCCGTAGTTTCATCAGTGAACAGCCTTTCTCTAACCCAACTTATTGTGATCAGAAGCAAAGATTAAACCAGGCCCCAATTTCAATTTCATATTTGGGGCAAAATATAAAATATAGGTCCAAGAAATAGGACAATTACTTTAAATTTATTTAGTTCTGCATGAAGAAATTGAGCATAAACATTGATCTAAAAGAAAACATTAATTTCTGCGAATAAAAATAAGGCTAAGATTCTGATGAAGGTTAACTGAAGCATTAAACACACCTTCCCTCTTCAGATATTAATGGCAACATTTGTATTTAGAACATAGAACATTACAGCACAGTAACGTTTGGCCCACAATGTTGTGCTGACATTTTATCCTGGTCTAATATCTATCTAACCCTTCGCTCCCACATAGCCCTTCATTTCTCTATCATTCATGAGGCTATCTAAGAGTCTCTTAAATGTCCCTAACGTATCTGCCCCCACAACCTCTGCCGGCAGTGCGTTCCACACACCGACCACTCCAACATTTTATGTTATCATTTTATATTTGGTTTTTCGAAAGCCCCTGAATGTAGATTGTTCGAGCTACTTAAGGATAATTTAACTGCCAATTCTGAAAAATCTTGATATATTAATGTACTTACCATAAGAAGGTGGCCTCAATAATGAACTTGTTGGAATTTTACTAGTAGAATTAACTGCAAGGAACCAATGGAGAGAAGTTAGACAAACTCAGTATCAATATTCCTCCATAATTTAATCATTAAAACATTCTTCCTACATAAAATAAATATATCAAATTATTAAAATTAGATTTGTTGTTTTGCATCATTAAAATTTTATAAGAACAAGAAATTTGATTTATTTAGTATCTTTAAGTCATTTAAAATATCCCAAAGCACCATACAGGACCATACTCAAAGAAAATCCCAAGTATGGATCACAGTACCAAAAGAAGAAAAGAATCTAATTGGCAGAGCTTTCTGTACTCTGTATTGGCAGTGGATGTTGTCTATATGGACTTTAGCAAGGCCTTCGACGAGGTCACTCATGGAAGGCTAGTCTGATCTTGCATGGGGTCCGGGGGAGATAGTGGATTGGATTCATAATTGGCTCAGTGGTAGGAAGCAGAGGGTGTTGGTCAAGGGTTGTTTGTCAGACTGGAGGCCTGTGTCTAGTGCTGTGCCACAGGGGTCGGTGCTGGGACCTTTGTTGTTTGTAATTTGTGTAAACGATTTGGATGTGAATGCACTGGGCATGGTTAGTAAGTTCGCGGATGATACTAAAATAGGTGGTGTTGTAGACAGAGTAGAATGTTATGAA
>JARFYF010000084.1:15024702-15038895 GCA_030265395.1 Rhina ancylostomus
GTGGGTGCACGGAACAGACTGCCGGCAGAGGTGGTGGAGGCAGGGACATTAGGGACATTTATGAGACTCTTAGATGGGCGCATGAATGATAGAAAAATGGTGGGTTACGTGGGAGGGAAGGGTTAGCTAGATCTTAGAGCAGGATAAAATGTCGGCACAACATCGTGGGCCAAAGGGCCTGTACTGTGCTATAATATTCTAAGTTCTACTCACCAACAAACCAAACTATTTCACCAACTTATGGAAATAATTTTATTAAACCCCTCTGGAATCTATAAAGACACTTTCAAGTTACCTTCTCGTCTTCTAAATACTGATGGTATGTAGTTATGGTGGTAATTTTAGTAATGGCAGCAGAGGAATACAGCACAACTCACATTACATCTGCCCTTAAGCCAACCCAACTTCCTGACAAACACCAGTACAAGTGTAGTAATAAAATCTAGTCTCATAAATAGTGATTATAATCAATCTTACCCAAAGTCCTTGACATAACAGGTAATGCTGAGCTAAGAACCAATATCGAAACACAATTTCCGATAATCTGTTGGACAGGGAGAAAATATTTCCATTAAAACCTCATTAAATTTCTGAATTGTAAAACCAGGACAAGTTACAAGGCTTAACAAGGATTTTCAAAACTCAAACTGCATTTAATGAGAGGTTTACACACTTTATTTGATTTGAGGATTTGGCAAATTATATTTTATTTGTACTTGATAAAATTTTCCAAAATGGATGATGAATCCAGTTGTCTGAATGAGTATCATGCCTAGGAACAAATGGTCAAATGTATCAAAACTATTTATTTCTACATTGATCTAGTAAAAAAAAAGCCAAACCATGGACAAATCCACTTAATGGTCAACTGTATTTTTGACCCTCACCCCCTCATGAAAATAGATCAAAAATCATATTCAGCAGCAATTAATCACCTTCAATAAAAGTATAGGATTAGATATTACTTTTATTAAAAGAGTTTATATTCAGAGATTTAAGTTACCTTTTGCATTTACCTGAAGCTTCTGAAACATTTTTTTTTAAATCTGTATTGGCATTTTAGTAAAGTAAAATACATAGCACTGGTGCTTAATTGAGACTTTCCAATCTACCCCAATAATAGAAAAAGGATCTTTACAATGTCGTTACAAAGCTCACGTTACAGTGTTAGTCTTAAACCACTAGTTTATATATGCAAATCAGAGATGGCACCATCTGTCTCAGAGTATTTTAAAGTTTTAGATCTTCAATCTTAGTGGTGTGCTTTGAAGAATAATTTTCTGTAGACACTCTAAATAAATCGGATTCTATGACTTGCATGCTAGCATTAGAGATACAATTAGTTCAATTAAAGTTACTCATTAGCAGATGTTTCCTTTGAGGAAAAGTCCTTTCACTGGATTTCTTTAGCTAGTTAACAAGCCTTTCCATCCCAAGCTATTTACAAGTGAATGGACACTATCCAAACCAAACAGAGTACATCCTTTTTCTCCACTACCTAGTTTTATGAAAATCTTCCCATTTATGTTTACGTACCACACAAACAAATATTGATCACTACAAATGAGCCATTAAAGGTAATTATCCGAGGAAAAACTGCCAGCTGTCTGGTTACAAGAGGGGCCACAAATACATCATCACCACTGCCCACCATACCTTTGTCATGGTTGTGTCATCTTTTGTGGGAGCGAGGGCTGCAAAGAACCGGAGGCTATAGAAGCCGACGACAGAGGACACCATCAGATAGCTGTGAGAATTAAGGAGAAGAACTTCTGCAGGATGAGGAATGCAAGGGTTTCATTCATATCCTTTGCCACCCCCTTCACTTCCTTAGAATGGGAAATAACAAAGAATTTCACTGAAGTGTCTCCATAGTAACATGGCCAAAGCCTTCACCACTGTTTATCTAGCTCTAACTCTTAGTAAAATACCACTGTCCCAGAAAACTGCATATAATACTTGTTAACAGACATGACTGGTTTTGAGAAAAAAAGGATACAAAATCAGGATGATTTCAATCGCCGCACCAACAAACCCAAATGCAGACAGAGAGGCTTTACCAAGGCCTAGTTCCTGAAAATGAAAAAACAAAGTTTTTCTCCCATGAAATAAATTGAAATGCCTAGGTACTGCAGTTTAGACATACCTTGGAGAAAGTACATTAAAACAATGGCTACTCTTAATCTTGAAACCTACATGTCAAAGTGAATAATTATATCTTTTGGAATAATTACAAAGGGCAGAATTATGGAATTTTATCAATTAAAATGGAAAAATACACCAGAAGAGATCAGTTTTGTTTTTGTTATTTTAGTTTATTTCTCTGGCTAGGTGAAAATCTTTTCACTTTTCAAGTCAGAGGGTACATCCAGCAATTAATTTCATTTTAAATAACATGTTTGTAGAATTAGCATTTTTAGTTATTTTCTTCTCCAAAATTCTATATCACCTTCTTCATTTTACACTACTTTGTTTCTTGAGTCAATAAATTAGGTGCCAAATGCCCTTTGAAATGTATGCTAATGATCCCATTGGGAGCATTTGAAAAGCATGGGATCTTCATTTTCTGTTGATAAATATTGATAAAACAACCTGCAGTATTATCAATTTTGACATTTCTGCCTTTGCCATCACTAAATTACTGCAAATTACACATATCACTGAAAGAAAAATATGACCACAATAAGAAATGCACATAATTCCAGTTTTTTTTAAAGCAAGCACTTTAAAGGTAGAATCCTCACCTCTACTTTTGCAAGTACTAAAAATCTTTGGCCATATAAAGAAAACAAAATGGTTACAGGTTCAAATAATTAAAATTTATGGTAAAGTTAAAACTTATACTATTAAACATACCACATTCTCATGTTACAGATTCAGCAATATTTAAAAAATACAATTTAGGGATCTGTATTTTGATAAAATTTTATGAATAATTAAATGATTATGACTGATAGATTAGCAGCGTATGATCTGCCAGTTTATGAATATTACAGTTTATGTTCAATTATAATGAAGTAAAACAGTTGTAAGTGGTTGCAGAGAGACACCATGTGATAGATACTATTGTGCACGTTATTCTATAAGATGAGCAAAGGTCTAGACTGCAAATCCAGAAAATGCACATTCGTTTCACTGGAATTTGAGAATTTGCCTTCAGTTTAAAGAAATGTGGAACTTAAAGAGAAAGCTGGTGCTAATTTAAGCAGCCACAAAGCTGTTAGATTTTCAAATTAAACATAACCGATTGACTCACACCCTTTATGGAAGGAAACCTATTGCTGTTACTTAATCTGGTCTATATGTGACTGCAATATTCCAAATGATTCTTAGTTATCCGCTAAAGTGGCCATTTAGTTGCAATGAATCAGAGGAATGATGAGAATTAAACCGGGCAGGCACAAGCAATTCAAAGGCTCACCACCACCCCCTCAAGGATCACTAGGGATGGGCAACACATAAATGACTTTACCAGCAGCACCTGCAACCCAAAATTGAATTTTAACATTCAATTACTATTAAAGTATACAGATACATAACCTGCAAAACAAAAACTTAAGCTGCAGCAACTTAAGTAATAGCTGTAACTGAAAAAAGACCCTTCAGAAATGTGCAAATTAAACAAACACTAACCAAATATATAAGCCTGAATTATACATTCTGGTGAAAACCTTCAGAGCTTGAGGGGTTGTGAAGGGTAGAGGAGACAGCACAGAGTCATCTATGTGCTCATTGTCTATTAACTGATTATTGTTCAATGATATTTATGTGGATGTGGTATTCATGGAAAGGTGGATTGGTTTGTTTGTGCTGCCACACTCACTCTAATCTGTCCTTGCTCGAATACCCACTGAAGTAAATTACTGAATAAAGGATGATATCAGCTCCAGACCCTTCTCTGCCAGAACAATTCAGTTAGTTCAACTCCTTCGTCTCTTCCTTGCCGGCCTGCAACTTCAAAACACTGAGCCAATAATCTCTTGTGGTAGTGGTGGGGGTGAGGAAGGAGTGACCATTTTGTTGTTCGTGAACCATCATCATACTCAGCACAAATCACAATCTTTACAGCAGGACAGAAACCAAGGAAAAAATTGAGACAAAGTTGTATCACCATTTTTAAATGCTGTCACAATGCTCAATACCTTCAATGGGGATAGGAAACATAGCTGACAGAAGGAAATCAGATCAGTTGTTTGAAACCTCACGGACATCAAGTTATTAGCACAATTAGTCACTGCGCACAGACAGCATCAAAGGACAACCAAAAATGAATTATCTTTTTCCAAAGGGAAAAAAAATCATATGGATTAAAAGGTATTTTGTTGTACTTAAGAGCAAGGATCACGTCAATAGATGAAAGTATTTACTGGTAACCAGCCACCAACAGCCTGACTATTTACTAAATTCAGACTCAAGAAAAAAGGTATTTACACTGTATGTGACCTTGTACACTTCAGGAGTGGCAATTTCAATGCACTTCATGCTGCAACAAACACCAAAGAAGTTGCTTTGATGCTTGTGTGCCACAGTGCAAAAGTTCATTATCCTGAAACATTTAGCGTTCAATAAATCCATATTTTATCAGCTGCATTTTTTGTGATTCTCATATTCCTTTCATGTTTCTTGTGTGCTTCACACTTCAGTACTAAAAACAGGTGAAGTGGTAATCCAGCTTTTTGAAATCATACACCATCCTATGTTGAAAAAAAAGGTACAAAAAGAAATTAAGATCCCAGTACTGATGGGTTAAAGCAAGCTCAAAAGTAAGTCCCTTTTTGTTGATGAACTTTTCTAAACTTTCACAAGATGATAAGAAAATTGTTGGTTTATGAAGAATTCATATAACAATGGAGAAAACAAAAAATGGTAGGCATAATGATATCTTCAAGCATCTCCAAATTCCTTAGCATAAATTAGGCACTTGACAAATGGATAATATCAACTTCATTTGTGACATTAAAGTCATATTCTTCAATTTAATTAACATACAGTCCTTTGAATGTGTCAATTATGTTCAAAAATGGTAAAAAGATGAATGTTTCTAAAACCTTCCAAATGCTCTAATCCGACAAGGTAAGCATTATAGAACAAATTGAATGAATAATAGAGGGTTTAAAGATATCAGAGAAATATTCTAAGGCAAATCATCTGACACTGATCTAAGTCCACTCATTGGTATTTCCATTCGAAGCCAAAACCACATTGTAGGAAAGCAAGTCATTTTGGGATAAATTTGCCTCTCAAAAAATATTGCATTGAAATTTGTAAATTGAAAGTTGAGGTGTTAACAGTACTTCTTTGAGCTTAGTGGAGAGTTTTGATGCAAAAGGTTGAATGAGTGATAAAAATGAACTGAGGTGACAGAATAAATATTAATAAAAGGAGAGAGAAGCATGAACTAGTCTACCTTAAGGAAAATGCAGGAATCAATTATTTAGGAAATGATAATAGAGCACTTAGAAAGCATAAATATCATTACACAGGCTCAACATGGTGTTAGGAAAGGGAAATTTGTCTTTAGCAAACTTATTAGAGCTCTGAGGATGTAATTGGAAGGACAGTTAAAACTGGAACGTGCTGGTGTGCTGCATTTGGATTTCCAAAAGGCAAGTGCTACCAAGGTACATGAAAGTTTATAAATTATAGGCTCAAAGGATTGATAGTAACATATCTATCCCAGCAACCTGTGAATGCTTAGTTATTAAATTCAAAGCTGACACAAATAGGTTTTTGGACTACAGTGCAAAACCAAAGATTATGTGCATCAAGGAGAAAAGGCCAAGGATTAGATCAGCCATAATCTTTTGGATAGAGAAGGGTCAGGAAGGCACAAAAGCACAAAAGCACAGCTAGTAGAGCTGCCACCTCACAGCTTCAGCAACCCAGTTCACTCCTGACCCCTGCTGCTGTCTGGATGGAGTTTGCATGTTCTGTAACTGCATAGGTTCCTCTGATGCTCCAGTTTCTCCCCTCATCCCAAATATGTGGGTTGGTAGGTTAATTAGCTGCTGTAAATTACCCCTGGGTATAAGTGAGTGTAGTGGGCAGGGAAGTTGTTAAGAATATGGGATGAACTAAAGTGGATTAGTGTAGGATTAGTGTAAATGGGTGCTTGATGGTCTGCATGGAATCAGTAGGCCAAAGGGCTTGTATGACTACCTAAGATACGTGACCTATGTATTCTTGTATTTCTTAAATTCTTATGCTATTACATAGGCTCTAATAGCACAGGTTTCTGTTGAATGTTTAATGCACCTTTTGAAGATTTAACCCCATAAAAAAATTGAACGTGCTCAACCTCAGTTTCAGCATTTTAGTGACAGTAATAATTGAACTCCTCTGTATAGTATACTGTTTTATATTTTCCCTCCACATTTCTCTTATGCAAGAACAATGATTATTGGGCCAACTGACAGAAGAGACACACAAATGGTCCCTTCAAGTTCCACACTTGAGCAGTTTAGAGTCTGGATGCGCAACCTATTATCAGAATCATTATCACTGACTTGTGCGTCGTGAAACTTATTGTTTTGCAGCAGCAGTACAGTGCAAAGATATAAAGTTACTATAAATTACAAAAATAAGTAAATAGAACAAAGTAAAGGAACAACAAGGACCATTCAGAAATCTGAAGTCCCCACATAACCACAATGCCCTGGCTGAGTCCTGAGCAAAGATGAGGCATCAAGTCTTGTACATCCCTGATCCATGCAGCTTGTCTATTCAGGTGACCAAATGAGCATCATTATTGGTGCATCTTTTCTCCAGATTTCTTGCAGGCCAATTTTTTCCCTCCTCACCAGTGGTTCCTTCGTATTTTGACTTCCCCAGGTTTATACTAGCAAACAGAAGCCATCTCCTTGAATCTTTGAATTGATTCTTCTTTTTTGTTACTATTGAGTATAAAACTTCAAAACGGGATTTCTTGGCTTGATAAGAGTATATGCAAACAGGCACACTGCCATCCTTATCAAGCTGACAAATACCACTGAGTCATCAACCTAAAATACATACCTCTTTTTGTTTCCAGTTCCACTTGATCCACGTGCAATAAGACTTGCATATCCTTACAAGATTCAACTTAAAAAACAAGCTGCTTCATGATTCTTTGCTCTGCCACAACTATTTGATCATGTGCACGCTCATGCCTACAGCCCAAATACAGACTACAAACAAAAATATCAAAAGTGGCAAAAGCTGGTTTGAACAAAACCAAAGTTCTTGTTTAAAAAATACTTTTCTCAAACTGATAAAAGAATGAATTGAGTTCATCGTTTCATATAATGAGTAGATAAAAGTTCTGCAAGGAATAAAATTACTAATGATTGAATGAATCACATTTCATTGTAAATTGTGTTTTTTTTTAATTTATATTTTAAATGCATTTTGAATTATGCATACATTATACATAAAAGATAAACACCACTGTAAATGTTTTCTTTCTTGAATGGCAGCCCAACCAGACCCTCCACCACTACCCTACATAATCTTACTGAACTTGCTCTCACATTGAACAACCTTTCCATTAACTCCATTCATTTACTTCTCCCAAATTGGAACTCTACACAAATCCAAGCCCCACTCTCTGTGGGATGCCTTGAGCAGTCCTTGTTTTAAAACCTACTCAGGCCCCCTCCCTCATCTGTTTTTTCTGGTACATTGGTCACTATATTCATACCGCTCCCCGCCCTCCTGTAGAATTCAAACATTTCATTACCTTTTCTGCCAATTTTCACCCTGCTCTTATTTTCATAGGCAAGAACGGGATGAAGATTGGCAGAACTCACTGCTGTATCTTCCTTATGTCAAGGAATAGGTTGGCAGCCAAAGTCCACAGACTTGCCCAGCTATTTGGGACTCCATTCCAAGCTACAAATTTTCATATAACGTGCATATGCTCTAAATACAGGTTTTTCCCATGAAGACAGATGCAATGTCTAATTCCTCTGCCATTTCCTTACTTCCTATTATACATTTCCTACCTCTGTTTCACCTTTCGTTGTTTCCTTTTCCCCCATACCTATAAAAGCTCCAACAGTCTGCTTTTGTCTAGCTCGTCTATACTGTTGCTCCCAGTTCAGATAATATAGAACATCAATCCAGCAACAAAGGCATGGATGAGTTGGGCCAAAGGGCCATGTTGTATTACTCTAACTCTATACTAGGGCTCGTCAGCACTTGAGAAACATCAGTCCCAAACTTGCTTTGGAACACTGTTGCATTCAAATTCCTCCACCGCTGGTAGCACTAAATGCACTTTATGGTCACAGCAGCTTTTAGTCTGAAATTCATTTCACTGAGGTCCACTTGAATTTTTCAGTGGCATAGTAACTCGAGTTCTCACTGGTTGACACTCGTGTGTTTGGTTGAATGAACTTTGAACTACTGAATATAAAATTTAAAATATAAACTATAATCAAAACATGAGTGAATGAAAAGCGACGTTGAAACAGAAGCAACTTAAATAAAAGGTATTCATTACGGCCCAATATAAATGCAAGGACAAAGCCTAGAAAAGCGGCAGAACCCAGCACAAAAAGTGGTTGTTATCACACTTGCACAGATAATGGTCCTGGGGCCTATTACTCACAGTACATGACTCCTTATTCTATTCCAAATGATTCTCTTCTACAATTACCATTTTTTGTGACACATTTCCATCCCATTTAATACCTGTACCTTCCTCTTCACCATTTATGACCGATGGAAATTTTTATAAACTATTCTCAAAATGCAAGTTCATACAAGAAATGAAGGATTTGAATTTATTAAACCAACATTAAAAATTTCAGGACATCCCAACATAGCTTACAGCAAATGAAGTACTTTTGAAGGTAGTCTCTGTTGTAATGTTGGAAATGAGGCAGCTATTTCACGCACACTCCGATCTCATAGAAGGTAATGAGAATAGTGACCAGTAAAATCGCTTTTACTGATGTTGGGGTAAATATTGGACAACATATCAATGAAGAACTACCCTACCATTTTTTTCTTCGAAATAGTGCCATGGAATCTCTTGAGAAGAGTAAACTTAAGAGATCATACAGCACCGTGGCACAGCTAGTAGAACTGCTGCCTCACAATGCCAGAGATCCAGGTTCTGGTGCAGTTAGCATGTTCTTCTTGTGACTACACAGGTATTCTTCAGGTGTCTTGGTTGCCTCCCACATCCCAAAAGGCATGCTGACTGGTAGGTTAATTAGCCATTGTAAATTGCCTGAGTTGTAGAATTGGTGGGAGAGGGATTGGTCTGTGAGCCAGCATAGCCTTGACGGACAGAAACATCTTATTCTCTACTGTAGGGAAAAAATGAAAATATGGTCAGACAGGCTACAGTTGACAGTTCATCAAAAAGGAACCATATCCAATAGTGCAACACTTCCTCAGCTCTGCTCTGTTATTTGCTCATCCCTGAATTTGAACAAGCTCAATCTTCTGATAAGCATGCAATAGTGTTACAAGGCCACTTAGTCCAAACCTGTTACACCTTTGAAAATTTCCCATGTGGTTTGGAAGTAATTTTCTTCTTTAATTTTTCTTGATCTTTAGTTCAAAAATTTATTCTACATAGCCTTTAACAACTTCAGATTATTTAATTTCTATACATAATTACTTTTTGATGCAAGGTTTTAGAACATAGAACCATACAGCACAGTGCGGGCCCTTTGGCCCACAATGTTGTGCCGACCTATATAAACCAACTCCATCATCAATCTAACCTTTCCCTCCTGCACAGCCCATAACTCACCATTTTTCGTACATCCATGTGCCTAGGAGCCTTTTAAATGTCCCTATTGTATCAGCCTCTACCACCACCCATGGCAGTGCGTTCCAGGCACCCACCACTCTGTGAGAAAAGCCTACCTCTGACTTCTCCCTTAAACTTTCCTCCTCTCATCTTAAATGGATGTCCTCTGGTAGTGGACATTGGCGCCCTGGGAAAAAGGTGCTGGCTGCCCACTCTATGCCCCTCATAATCTTATACATTTCTATCAAGTCACTTCTCATCCTCCATCACTCTAAAGAGAAAAGTTCGCTCAACCTTTCCTCATAGGACACGTTTTCAAATCCAAGCAGCATCCTGGTAAATCTCCTCTGCACCCCTTCTAAAGCTTCCACATCATATAATGAGGCGACCAGGACTGAACACAATACTCCAAGTATGGTCCAACTAGAGTTTTATAGAGCCACTACATTACCTCACAGCTCTTGAACTGAATCCATCAACTAATGAAGGCCAGTACAACATATGCCTTTTTAACCACCCTAGCAAGTTGGGCGGCAACTTTGAGGGATATAGGGGCTTGAACCTCAAGATCCCTCTGTTCCTCCACACTACTAAGAATCCCACCATTAACCTTGTAATCCGCCTTCAAGTTCGATCTTCCAAAGTGCATCACTTAGTAGTTTTTCGGATTCGTCCGCCCAACTCTGCATCCTGTCTACATGCCATTGTAACTTACAACAATCTTCTACAATATCCTCAACACCTCCAACCTTCACGTCACTTGCAAACTTATTAACCCACCCCTCCACTTCCTCATCCATGTCATTTGAAGTTACCAAGATTGTAAAAATGCTGTTGCATTCACAAAGTCAAAAATTTGAGTTCTCCATAGAATTTTTAAATTTTCACAAGAATAGTGCACATTGAAATTATACTTATTAATAATTGATATCTCATTAGCATTTTCATGAATGATTTACCAGCCTTAAAAATTGCTCCAATTCAACATCTTAAATGTCTGTATTTAACATAACAAATGTTCATAAGAAGCTTGATCTGCTTTCAAACTCCAATTCTATTAAAAGTGGTAAACATTAGTAACAAATATTTCTTGAAATAACATTTAAGGTGTCCAAGATTTATAATGGTTAGAGATTACTATGCTTTATTCTCTCCAACAATACAGAAACAGCTTCGTGCTTGCCTATTCTGAAGTCTGATAAAAGGAATATCTCAATTAATTTACTTTGCAGTTTTTGTTACTTTCTTATCCCTCCTAGAACTACAGATAACTCTTGAATTATGGTTCAATCTTGGATCCAAGAGTAAAAGCATTGGATGCTATAATCTGAAATAAAAACAGAAAATGATGTTAATACTCATCAGGTCAAACAGCATCTGTGAACAGAGAATTAATGGTTTAGGTCATAGACCTTTCATTAGAACTGAGGGGAAAAAAGTAATCAAACATGCAGAAAGGGAGTAGGGAGAAAACAAAGGTAATGTGGGGGATAAGACGGAGACCAGGATAACCAGTTCAGTTCATTGAAAGGCTGTATCCTCCCAATTTCATACGTTTTAGATTTCCTACACCAATGAGTGCTCTTCAAAAGTACTTTACTAGCTTCAAAGCTCTTTGGGACATCCTAAAAGTTTCTTGTTACATGAAAGTCAGTAAGACATGTTCTTCTTTTTGAAACGATATTAATAATATATACGACATTTTCCATTCATCTTGGTACAGCAGATACAGATGGGTACCATTAAAATGAAAACATAATTCCAAAATGTAACAAAGTTGTCAATCAGCTGTACATTCAGATGCATTACGTGTTTAAAATTATTTTTAAGCCAAATTATTAGTCATTGGTAGCCTGATAAAACTAGGTTCTAAGCTCAGCAGAGGGAGCATCCTCTCATAAATTGCTTCAGTGCATTGAGAGTTCTCCCTGCTGGCCAACACAAGTTACTGTTCTCAACCCCACAAGCTTGAATGCATGAAGTTGAGCAGAACAGACAGCAGCTGTATCAGTGAACCATGTAATGAATACACTTTGCAAATATACTAACCTGAGTATTTAAAATTATATATTGTTAATATGTTAACTCTGGTATTTATCTTGAGCAAGAATCTAGTGGAAAGGTCTAACAACAGGAAAGTACAAGATTAAAAACAGTAGAAGGCAAACCAAAAGCTGCAATTAAAGATAAAAAGCATCAGTACAGCATCCAAATGCAAAGGATATCAAGGGAACGTTCTTTAAAACAATCCATTACCTGTGATCCTTTTGGCATGGCAGTTTCATCAACCAACAGAGCAAGGATATTGAAAGCAACCAAGAGGACAGAGATAGCCTGAAAGATGTAATGTATGGCAAAAATGTTTATTAGTTTCAGAAATTATTTTGCAATTTTAATTCTTCAGAGACAAATTGGAAATTTTCAGACTTATTTTGACAATTTACAAAACATTCCTTGTACATTTGCCAGTCATCATCATGGTTGAAAGGCAATGCCAGCTATAAAAGGGCAGGGATCATAAATACTTGCTTATCTGCCCAGTCACACCAAATATCATCAGAGGCACCATACCATAATCTTTTCCATCTGCTACTTTCAGTCCACATAACATTAAGTGGTTTTGGTGGTAACAAAGTAAATTTAAAAAATTACCAAAGATGCAGGAGTTACCATCCTGACTTATGACAGTAATGAAAAAAATGATTACAACTAGGTGGTGCAGCAGTTAAGTTAACAGACTACAAAATCAGAGGCCTGGACAAACAATCCAACAACATAATTCAAATCCTACTATGACAGCTATAGAATTTAAATTCAGTTAATAATCTCGAATTTAAGAGAAACAGCAACTAGCTTTAGTCATGATAACCATAAAAAAAATTACCAGATTGCCATAAATATTCAGCTAGTTCACCAATGTCCTACAGGAGAGGAAATCTGCCTTCCTAACCCAGTCGGGTCAATCTGTGACTCTAGACCCACCCCAAGCTGTTGACACACAAGTAGCCACTCAGCTGGACCATTATCACTACATTCTGAGTTGGATGGCAACAGTTCAAGAAAGTGCTTCACTGTCACCTTCTCAAAGACAAGTGCAAGCAATAAATTTTGGCCTTGCCAGCAATGAGTAGTCCCTGAAAAATGAATTAAGCAGAATATGAATTAATCCCGATTCAAGCCATCTTCCATTTCTTTGGTTCAAACTTAGTTAAAAGATATGATTTTAATTTTTTTAAACCAGTTATCTTTTTAATGAAAGAACAAAAGAATGCACCAATTATAACTACAGTTTATTGACAAATTAAAAAGATACGTTAGTGACATGGCATACAAACTGCAGCATCAGCTGTAAATATTGTACATTTGTTAATATGACAGGTTAAACATGAAGACAAAAGAGACTGCAGATGCCGGAATCTGAAACAAAAAGAAAACCAGACACTGGAAGCTGTCAGTAGGTCAAGCAGCATCTGTCGAGGCAAAAGGTCCAAGTTGACATTTCAGGTTTTTTGACAGGTTAACATGATGCTCTTTGGTTCTTGATTCCAGTGTAGTGAAAAGGATAACTTCCACAATGCACCTTTCTTGAAAGCTCCCATCTGGTTGCATTACATACCTTCTTTTGATACATTGACTATTGCTGTACCAAACACAAATAGCTTGGATAAACTTCTCTAACACTTCTGTAGATACAACATCTGTTCACAGAAGTATCTGACATCAAGATTCAGGTATAACACAAAAAGCACTGGAGCAACTCAATGGGTCAGGCAATACCTATGGAGGGAAATGTAAAGTCGACGTTTCGGGTTGAGGCCCTTCATCTGGACTCGGGTGTAAATCTCCAGCTTTGTGCCAAAAACAGAATTAAAGCCTCAAACTGCACAGAGCACAGACTTTTACAAGCAAGCTTAAGAACCCATTAAACATTAGCTTCTTAGATGATTTAGTATTATTTTTCAATATTTTTCTCTGAAAATATTTTAAAAAGTTGTATTTATACTTCTAAATATATATTATGACAAATTAACTACTTCAAAATAAAAATATTACAGAATTTAAACTGCAACAATTCTTCTGTACATTATTCGCTAATGTTTATTTCAATAAACTTGTACGGCTTAAAATAAGGAATTTTACCTAATTAGAACAGCACAACTTATTGTTTTGTTTTTAAAAAGAGACAGAAAAATGTTAAACAGTATTTTACATATACAGTCCAGCTATATCATGCGACTTTTTTGTTCAAAAGCAAACTGTGCAGTTCACCAGCTCATCATTAGCCGCTGATCACTTTTGACAAATGCTTCCATGTTGATTAAAACAGGATTAATGTCTTCACAACCTAATAACATGGTGGCAATAACTGTCCAGATGCACTTACCAAAATGACCAATTAAATCAAAAAGGTTTTTTAAAAATAAGTCAAAGTACAGATTGTTTTC
>JARFYF010000084.1:15042477-15054499 GCA_030265395.1 Rhina ancylostomus
CAACAGCTCTAGCAAACCTACCCACAAGGACATTGGTCCCTCTTTAGTTCAGGTGTAACTGATCCCTTTTGTACAGGTCATACCTACCCCAGAAGAGATCCCAATGATCCACAAATCTGAACCCCTGCCCAACTCTTAAGCCAATCATTATTCTGCCATATCTTCCTATTCTTTCCCTCCCTGGCACGTGGCACAAAGATGAGGAGAGCTTTCTTTCTCTAAAAATGGTGGTGAATCTTACGAATTGCCTATGTCAGAGGGTCATGGAAGTCATGTCATTGAGTTCATTCAAAACACTGATCGATAGATTTCTGGATATTAAGGGGTCAAGGGATATGGTGACAGTGTAATTAAATGGAGTAGAAGTAGAAGATCAGACATCATTTGATTAAAGATAGAGTACGCTTGAAGGGCCAGATAGCTTACTACTGTGCTAAACCATGGTCTTACTAAATGGGTGAGCAGGCACAAGAAGCCAAATGGTCTCCCTTGATCTTTCATTTTTTAACGTTTTCTTTTCATTTTAAATCCACAGCACTGTATCAAATAAACCTCCCCAACCCTAACTTTCTGTTCTGACCCAGGAATGCAAAAGTTGCTTGCAGTAGCTTTGAGGCCATCTATCTTGGGTTACATAACTCAGTATAGACTGATCGATTCTAAACTAAACGTTCAGCTACTCACTGGATAAATTAAGCCATAAAAGGGATATGTAGTTATGAATTTTTAAGAAAAAATATTTAAAGAATTTAATCATACCATCAAAAATAATCAGTATATTTTGATTTAGCTGCTTGTCTGTCATTTCTCATCTAGTGAGCCACACTGGATGAGAAAGGATAGACAAGTAACCAAATCAAAAAAGGTTAATGTCACTGCAATTTAGTCACTCTTAGGTATAGGAACTCTGGTCATAATTTCTCATTCAACTTGCCATCATTCCATCCAAACCTCCTCCAATCTCCCATTAAAACAACACTTTTTAAAGCTGAAAAGCTACAATCAATCTGTGTAAATAATGCACCATATGGGCCATTTGCTTCATTCCAAGTGAAAATGATTTATTTTTCATTTCCTTTGGACTAGATGAGATTTAGAGTTGGTAATGTGTTTATGTCCAACCTTGTGACAGTGAATGGATAAGTTAACAAAACTGTTAATAAAGCAAATGAGACCCTGGGCTTTATAAATAGAGCATAGAGTACGCATATGCCAGAAGGTTGCATTAAACTTATATAACACAATAATTCTGGGCATTATACATCAGGAAGGATGTCAAGGCTCCACTTGGAGAAGGTACACAAGAGATTTACCAGATTGGTTCCAGAGATAAGAGATTAGAGTTGTGTGGAAAAACTTAAGCTGGAGTTGTTTATGTTAGAGAAGAGGTTGAGAAGAGACTTAATAGCAATATTTAACATCATGAAGGGTTTAAATAAAGCAGATAAAGAAAAACTATTTCCAGTTACCTGAGGGTCATCTAGCAAAAGACAATATTAGGGAAAGCTTGAAAAAAAATCAAAGAAAAAATTGACATGCTGGAATGAAATTTAAAAAAAATGAAGTGCTGCTCTGACAGAGGGTCGTCGACCTGAAATGTGAACTCTTTCTCTTTCCACAGTTTCTGCCTGACCTGCTGAATGTTTTCAGCATTTTCTCTTTTTATTAAGAAAAACTCTTTATGTAATACAAATTATTAGCATTTTGAATCAAATTAACTGATTAGACTACAAAAGAAAAATTGGATAAATTCTAAATCAGAAGGATATAGCACAAAAAGAGAAATTTCATTGTTGCAAAAGAGCCAGTACAGACTCAATGTACTAAATATTGTTCTGTCCTGTACCCGTGTATGAAACCCATGCAATTGATCAAGCACATCCACATTTGAAAATGTGATTTTAAAATAAAACAGAAAATGCTGGGAGTACTCTGCAAATCAGGCAGCATCTGTGGAAAGACAAAGTATCGATGTTTCAAACAGAAGCATCTTCAGCAAACTGATTTTGACTTTCATTTGTTTTGGAAAATAAGAGAACAAGGTAAAAGTTTCAACTGGAATAATGAATAACTTAACAGCTTACCGTTCCAGACAGTAGTATCAACATGACAACAGGATAAACCAAATTCCTCTCCCACGCAGAAGCTTTCTTGCGACGCTCTTACAAGAAACAGATATGAAATTAGATAACAATACAATTATAATGTGGTGCCCTAATTTTAAACCAAATTTAGGTATACAAAATTGTTTAAAGAAAATAAAATGCCACAGAACAAGCCAGTTTCTTTGCCTAATATGGGATAGAGATATACCACTTCTCTCATTTTATAGCTTGCAAAGTAGTCTTCATCATCATGCCATTCATGGTTATTTATCCTCTCCACTTGGAAAACTATAAATGAGTAAATGGACATCCACACAAATTGCCATCAACATATCTATGTTCAACTGCATTGAATCTTAAAATTAAGTAACAGAGATGGTTGATGAGGGAAAGCTTGATGAAAAGGCACCTCAAGAGGCTTGTAATGAAGTACACAGACTAGCTAGGAAAATTGAGGTCCATGTGATCAAAGTGGTGTCAGCAGCATAGTTAAAAAAGCAGAGAGCAGTAGTGAATGCTTGCTTTACAGAATGGAGTGGGTAATGTGGCATATTTCCCATGGATCAGTGTTGGGACCATAGGACATACATTAATAGCCTAGACTTGGGCATTTGGGGCACAACTGAAAAGTTTGCAAGTGGTACAAAACTAAACATGGCAATAAACAGTGAAAGCATCGTAGCGGGTCCCAGAAAGAGGCAAACTGATGGAATAGGTAAACAGATGGCAGATGAAATCTGAAACAGAATTGTGAAGCGATTCATTTTAGGAGAGGTTGATGCAGTTTTAACAGGAAGAACTTGTGGATAGTTGTAAAATCCTTTAAAAGGTGATAGGACTGGTTCAAAAAGCACTTAAAAGGGGATATTGGATACCTAGCTTTTTCTTAAAGCCATAGAGTATAAAGGAAAGTTATATGTTGATAACTTGGGTAGAATTTTGTGGCAAAAGACTTTAATGAGGAGTCACAAGGTGAAAACTTTATTAATGTGTTATAGATGCATGCTAAACGGTAGGTGGAGCATGCTGCAGCCAGAATTAAGTGATTCTACAACCAAACATTCATATCAAAGCCCTGGAGCCATATGTTCAAATCAAGTGGTAGACAATGAAATTGACAGATGAAGGAAACACGTGAATGAATGCCCCCATCTTCAACCACGACAGAGGTCACCAGCATGAGTACAAAATATTAGCATATGAATTCATTTTCAGTGCCAAGTGGAAGATCACCTCAGCCTCCTCCCAAAGACCTCACCTCCACCCCCTCCAAAATCATATAAGACAGTCATTTGCCAATTCAATTCACAGAATAAAAAATGGATGATTAACCAATTAACAACCAAGGTCCTGAGCCCCAATGACTGTAGTGTTGTACATTTCTATTCCAAAACTAGCCATAGCTCCAGCATCCACCAAAATTGTGGCTACCTCCTGTCCAAAAAAACAGGACAACTGCAATCCAGCCAATTATCATCCCATCAATTCATAATTGTGAGGAAAAGGTGGAGGAAGTCAAAGGTGAAATCAGTTACAACTTACTCAGCAAAGGCTTGCTCCCTGAAGCTCACCTTGAGTCTGTCAGGATCACTCTGCACCAATTTGGATAGCATGCGAGATTCATTGACTTTGACATCAAGCCACCATTGATGCAGCAAAAGGGGCGTGTAGTAAAAGTAAATTATAGGGACCTTGGTGCATGTCCAAAGATCACTGAGGTGGTTTCACAGGTAGATAGGATGTTGAAGGCAGCATAAAGGATGGTTGCCTTCATTAGTTGAGGCAGACTACAAGAGCAGAAGGTCTTGGTAAAACTTAAAGTTAGTTAGGCCACAGCAAGAATTCTGTGCGCTGTTCTGGTTGCCATGTTGTAGGAAAATATGATTGCACTAGAGACGGCGTAGAGGAGATTCACCAGTATGTTACCTGGGATGGAGTGTCTCAATTATGAGGAGAAACTGGATCAGCTTGATACATTTTCCTTGGATCAGAAGAGGCAGAGTGGGGACCCAACAGAGGTATACAAAAAATGAGTGCCACAGATAAGGTCAATAGAAAGAAACCATGGCAGAAGTATCCAAGACCAGAGTTCACATTTTTAACTGAGGAGTAAGAGATTTAGAGGGGATCCAAGGAAGAATTTATTCACTCAGAAGACGAGGTGGTGGTGGATGTAGGTACTCTTACAACATTTACGCATCTGGATGAGCACTTGAATCACAACGGAAAAGTAGGTTACAATCCAAGTCCTGCTAAATGGAGACACAAGAGACTGCAGATGCTGAAATCTGGAGCAACACACAACACACAACACACTGGACGAACTCAGCAGGTCAGTCAGCATCTATAGAGGGGAATGGAGAGTTGATATTTCGGGTCAAGACCAGATGAAGGGACCAGTTTGCATAGTCTCCCTGTAACCATGTCTATTTCCTCCCACATCGCCAAGATGCAAAGATCAGTAGGTTAACCAGCTACCTAAAGTTAGCCCTGGAGGCGAGTGGTAGAATCTGGGGAGTGTTGATGGGAAGGTGGAGAGAATAAAATGGGAATCATGTAAATGGATGCTTGGCAGGCAGCACAGGCTCTGAGGAACAGAGAGCCTCTCTCCATGCTGTAAAGATGAGACTCTAAAACATCTCAACTTTCTAGACCCAGCTTATCCTCTTCTTTTTTTTTATTTTTTGCTATTCGCTCCTGCATTGCTACTATTGTAATAGGAGTAAAATAAATGTGAAATATACCAAGGTTTGACTTCTTGCTTCTTACACCATCCAATTCCTGTTCAAGATCCTCAGAATTATATTTTAAGTAAGACGTCATATAAGCACCTACGAAAAAAAACATTTTATCAATTCCTATTAAATGTTTCACTTTATTTAAGGAACGCCAAACTCCCATACAATTCTGGCATCTGAGAAATGGTAGTTTCACATATTCAGCCCTCTTTTCATTTATTTAGAATGATATTTAACAGTGGATCATAAACAAAGACTTGCAGAATGCAATCTTTTATTTTTTTAAGCAATAGGAGATAGTAAGACGATACTTATTTGAAGAGCTTGCTGAAACCCACGCTTGCCTGGTCATAATTATGTCAATATGCAACTCTTTAACTATAGGAAAAAATAAATTTTCATATTAACCTTTTTATTCCCAAACCGTCACCATCCAGTTGGCTTAGATGGGCAAGTTATAAAATAAAATTGCAAGGGAAAAGAAACACCAAAACCACTTAGTTTTCATTCAATGGCCCAGAGACTATTGCTATTACCATACTGAAAGATATGAATGTGCACAGAATGAATCTCTGTGCACAGCCAAGGTAGAAACACTTGTGGAAATTACATAAAATTCCTAAAGGGGTTATGCACGGCATCACAGTTCTGAAAAGTAAAGACTTTTTTCTTGTGGCACTTAAAGAACAACTAAATTAATGCATGTGAACTTTTATAGAAAAATAAAACCACTAGAGGTAGAGCCAAACAAAAAAAAAATGACAAGTGGAATACGAGAAGGGGAGGACAGATAAAGAGGACCAAGTGGTTAGAAAACAAGGTCTTCAAGGGTTATATTGGCCCAAGAGAGTATCAAATATATTAGAGACTGCAGCCTTTTGAAATACAAATATATGTCTTGCCTCCTTGCACATTCTTGATGTTAGGCTATAGGTTGTCTTAGTCTTCTTACCCAAAATATTCCCTTTCTCAACGATAACACCATTTGACAACTCATACAAACTACAGCCAGGAGTGCCCATTCCATAAACATACAACCACTTTACCATTGCTATCAACATAAAATGCTACTGCTTAAAATGTAGCTGTAGACACTGGAAAAAATTATGCACCACCTGAATTTATGATTGGGTACACATAATGCACTGAATTCATCAATCTACCTTGACAAAACTATGTTGTATGATTTACTCCAAAATGCTACAGTGCAACATCAATTGTTTGAAGTTAACAATGCATTTGAAGCCTAAGCTGAGGAGACCAACAGAATTGCACTAGAATCAATAACCAAGGTAGAACACCATTAATTAGTATGCAAGGAATACAGCACAATGTAATCTTAGCTCTCATGTGCCTCAGATGTAGATACTCTGCAACTTCTTATGTTTTGAAATTCCAAGCATAAGGTGGGCAGCAGGAGGACTGGAGTGCTTAAATGTGACAACTCACCACCACCTTCTCAACAGCAATTGGGAATGGGCAATAAATATTGGCCTTGTCAGTGATGCCGAGATCCATAAAAGATGCATAAAAAACTACATGGCTCCTCCAAATCCATTTGGCCAAGTTCAAATCAATGCAATTAGTCAGATGACCAAATACACTAAAATGCCAACATTTTGCAATCACAATAGAACCAGTCACTCTATAGGGTGCTTCATACTGGCATCAGGTACCATAATTGACTTAATTAAATAATTATATATTACTACTATTATTGTTACTACAGAAAATAATAAATCATTTTTAATATTCATCAGTACAATACTCTAATATTAAAAACTACAAAGGATATACACAACCTTACTTTTGGCACAGACTACACATTTTACAGATCACAAAATAGTATAGCAAAATTTCACATAAATGAATTTTAAAAGATGTACATCTTTAAACTAAAATAATACACATTTCTGACTGGAGGAGGTGTTAAGTGGTGAGCATACTGGAACTTGATATTCTACTAAATGATTAATAGTTACTTGCCCAGTATCAACCACCACACAATCCTCCACAATGACCAAAGCTGCACATAATACTCCAAGTGTTCCCTAACCAATGTTATATACACAACTGTAACATGACATCCCCACTCTTGTAATCATTGCCTCAGCGATGAAGGCAAGCATGCTATATGCCTTAATACCAAATCCCTTGATTCCACCACTATCCAAACATCTACCAATCTCTTTCTTGAATACACTCAGTGACTGAGTGCCTTGATAGAGAATTCCAAAGATTCACATACCTCTGAATAAAAGGAGCCTCTTCTCATCTGTCCTAGATCACCAACACCTTGAGACTGTGACTCCTGGGTCTAGACAACCCAGGCAGGGGAACCTGCATCTAGCCTATTAAACCCTCTACAAATTTAGTATGCTTCAATGAGGTTTCCTCTAATTTTTTGAGAATGAAGTAGAGGCCCAGAATACTCTGTCTTTCATCATAAGAACCCCATCACAGTAATCAACCTGATAAACCTTCATTGCACTCTCTATCATAACTCTCAACTTCCCTGGGTGAGGAGACCACACTTGCTTCCTCTATCTGCATTCAATGATTAATATACAAGGCCACTGAGGTCTCTGTGAACACCAGCATCTTTCAATCTCTCAGCATTTCAACTGCATTATTCCTTTTTCAATTTTCCCCTGACATTTTTCCACAATATTCTATCTGCCAAGTCCTTGAGCATACATGGACCAAGATACTTCACTGAAGCCTCCATGCACGCAACTTTTCCTTAAAGAGCACTAAACCCCTCTCAATTATCACCCTTGTATTTGCCAACTAAAGCTTCTGTCAGTTCTTCAATACTTTCATTTTTAGATTTTCTATCTTGTTTTTAAATTCCTCTATGGTTTCTCCCTCGCCATGTCTCTAACCACCACCAGCTCAACAATCCTCAAGAATGCTACATTCTTCCAATTCTTACAACTTAAAATCCTTGATTTTTAGTTAAACCAGTCCATCAGGATGCTAAATTCTTGAATTACCAATAGTTATTTCTTTCTTCCCAAGACATTCCTGAAGACCACCTCTGAGCAAACATTTACTCATATCTGTCCATACAAGGTCCACTTGCCTTTGGCTCAGTGTCAATTTTGACTGATGATATTGTGAAGCATCTTGGGATGTTCTCCCATATTAAAGATGCTACATAATTATAATCTATTATCATTGACCTACTTCAGAGCTTCACAATTAACCCAGTAACATTAAATTCCAATATAACTGTATAAAATTATTGTATACTAATCATTTCCTATTAAACTTAAAGGAAGAAATGCCAGTGGCTCTACTTCATTAGGAACTTGAAGAGATTGGTATGTCACCAAAGACTCTTGCAAATTTCTACTGATGTACAGTGGAGAGCAATCTGACTGGTTGCATCACCGCCTGGTATGGAGGCTCCAATGTGCAGGATCAAAAGGAGGCTGCAGAGCGTTGTGGGCTCAGCCAGCTCCACAGGCACAACCTTCCCCCATCATCAAGGAAATCTTCAAGAGGTGATGCCTCAAGAAGGCGACATCCATCATTAAGGACCCCCACATACCCTCTTCACATTACTTCCAAGAGGGAGAGAGTACAGAAGCCTGAAGACCCACACACATTTTAAGAAGTTTCTTCCCCTCAGCCATCAAATTTCTGAAAGATCCATGAACAGTACCTCATTATTCCTTTTTTGCACTATATTTATTTTGTAACTTAAAGTAATTTTTATGTCTTGCCCTGTACTGCTGCTGCAAAACAACAAATTTCACAATGTATGTCAGTGATAACAAACCTGATTCTGAAAGACTCGAGGAACTCTCGATTGTTTTCCCTAAAATAGTGAGACTGCTCAAAACAACCCCAAAGTAACTAAAAGCGTAAGGCGCAATGAACTCTTTTCATTTATGGTAAGCCTCCGAAGTCCATAAGGCCATTTAAAAACTGAGCTTGCAGAACACTTGCTGCAAGGACTAAAAATAACTTCAATCTGTGCTAAAATTTACAACTTCTCAACTTCCTAAGTTTAACTATATCCTACCAAAGTTAAACTATTTTGAACAAACAAAAATTCAGCAATCAGTAATGTAGTTAGCCAACAAATTTAGCAAATTTACTTGTTTGGGCTTGTTCAGATATTTAATGTGGGCTCACAAATGAACCAACTATACAGTTCATTTAAAATCACTTAACAGTTTAATTTTGTTATCTTCCGAGCTCTGAGACAGAGATTCAGTTGCTCAAAGAAAAGAATCCAAGTGGCTTGATTGCTAACACCCCCAGGCAACTGGGAGAGCAATACCAATTAGTTCACTCCTAACACTGTAAGTGGCATCAAATACAACAACCTTTCATCTTCATTGAATAGGTAATGAAAATTAAATGTCTTTGATCAAGTAAGCATTTCTGAGCCCACCACACCCTGTGCCTCTTGAACTTGGAGAACTAATAGCTATAGGCAGGGGGGCAAACTGCTCTTATAATTAGAGATGTCTATCATACAGGATAAATCATTTAATTGTTCAACCTATTGAACATACATTGAAATTATCAAAAATGGTCTTTGAGAATATGTCAAGTTATCAAACTAAATGGAAGAACAAGTCACCAGAGCTTATTACAACTTGACAAGTAGAAGTTTCAGTTCCTGTTTTAAGTTTCAAGTAGGAAAAGGATCATCTCATTGCACAATTCAGTGTTACGGGATGCAATGCACATCTCTCTATGCATTCATCTGATCTTGTGGGCCAGTACCACACTTCAAATACACACAATTCACTAAAGCTCTTCAGGGAAGGGAACTACTGTCCTTATCCATGCATGATTTCAATGCAGTTGACTCTTAAGTGCCCCAAGAAATAATCTAAATATAACAAGCCACTCATTCCAAGGGCAATTGGGGATAAGGAATACATGCTGGCCTTGCCAAGGATGCCCACGTCATGTTTGAATACAATTTTGGAAACAATGGTTATATTTCTCATTCCATTTTGCTTCTATTCATAATCTAGATTCCTTTTCCCTCTCTGACTTAAGTCCCACATGTGTGCACTAATGTCATTATGCATTGAAATCAAAATGCATTCTCTAAGATAATGAAATTAAAGGGAACCATAATGAAGGAGTCACTGTTTTTTATTGCCTCAAATCATAGGAGCTTTGCCTTGGTACACCAATATAATAGTACACATTTTCATGTTATTACTCTGTTATGTCCCACTACATTTAATCACCATCAATATTAATCCAGTGCCCATTAATTTGACCTAGAATAGACCCATATTCAAACCAAGTTGGCCAAAATCACAACTTTCCCTTCAATTCAACTCTTATATTGACATAGTTCAAGGTTAACCATGGTCAAAAGCCAAACTTCTGACTAGTATTGCAAGCAATTTAGTAAGTAACCCCCATACTCAAAATGTTCTGATGAAATAAAACACTTCTATGAAAACATACCATAAATTCTTGGGGAAAAACAATTATAGAATGCCAACTTAAAAGCCTGGAGTTCCCAATACATTTGGATTGATTTAAATAATTATATTTAAATCGTGCATGCAAATATATAATTTTAATTATAAACTCTGGTCGCAACACCATAGAAAGAACATGATTTGGGATACAAGGTTTAGAGGGGACCTGAGGAAGTTCCCCCCCCCCACCACCCCACCAAAAAAAAAGTGGTTGCAATCCAGATTGCAATGCACTGCCCGAGAGGGCAGATACTCTCACAACGTTTAGGATCTAGATAAGCAATTGAATGGCCAAGACACAGAAGGCCATGAACCAAGTGCTGGTAATTGGGATTAGTACAGCTGGTACTTGGCTGGCATGGACAGGAGGGGTCATTTCTGTGGTGTATGCCCATGTCTAAAATTTCTGAGACCTTCATTCCTCACAAGGATACCAATATATTTCATACACAACATACTGCACTCATACCATTAATGAAAACTAACGGCAACCAGATAAAGAATTCATAAGAAACTTCTCTACTCAGACAGCAGTGAGAATGTGCAACTCAGCACCATGGAGTGGTTCAGGTAAACAATACACATATATTTCAGGGGAATCGAAGTAAATGAGGGGATAAAAACAGTATGTAAACACCAATGGAATTTAGAAGATCAAGGGTGAGAGAAGAGGCAAGTTAAACACAAAACATTAGCAAGAACTGGTTGGACCAAATGGCACATTCTTGTGCTACATATTCCATGCAAGATGAGTGTGATGAGAAAGATGTCAATAGGTGAAATTTATGCTCGGACAAACCAAGAAATATTGGAAGTAGAAATTAAAAAATGGAAATATTGCCACAATTGATATATTATTCACTTTGATAAGAACATGGTTAATTACTTTTTGCCTCCTCACATACACAAATATTTTATTGTGGAAAAGATTTTAACTGATCCAAACAATGACTAAAGACATCAAATATCCACTGATAAGTTAAAATTTCTTCTTATATTTTCAAACCATGAAAATCAGATGATCTTCATTTGTTCAATAAGCTAAGTTTTTAATCTGAAGAAAGACCCTGTTTAATTACCATCATTCGTTAGATCTTTGCTGCTGTTTTGCTTTATATAGTAAACAATCACTTTGCATCAATACACCAGTTACTTACATGACTTCATAATACAGTAACTTGGCATTGACCCAGTGGCTGTAATATACAAGTATAATGGAAAGTTCAACAAGCTTGCTTAAAAGCATCACAATGACTTTTCATACATCGATACGTGGAGGATGTGCACAACTCATGAAGCCACCCACGGTTAGACATTTATCAGTGCATCTTTTTATAACAAGCACAAAAATAAGTTTATCAGCAGAAAGTTCACATACTATCAATTTTGTACACACAATACAAAAAGGTTTGCTGCAAAACAATCTATATTGTACTTTTTCTTTGAAGTATCAAGTCATCTAATTTACAATTTTACTTAGGAATCAAACACTGACCATATCCATTTGCAACTCTTCAGAAAACAAAACTGCAGCAAGACCAAGAAAACATTCAAGTATGAGCTTTTAAGTGGCAAGCAATAACCATATTCAATTTCTAGTCAATGACCATCTCCAGAGGTGAGAGTCTAACTACCGACCCTTGAGAACGGCCCGGGACCTGGGAAATAGCAGTACATCGCTCCCTGAAAGTGTCATTACAGGTAGATAGGG
>JARFYF010000084.1:15068448-15085416 GCA_030265395.1 Rhina ancylostomus
CATCTACTTCTACACTAAATGCATCAACCTCTGACCTATCACTCTAGTTCCCATCCCCCTGCCAAACTAGTTTAAACCCTCCCCAATAGTTCTAGCAAACCTGCCTGCACGAATATTGGTCCCTTTCCAGTTCTGGTGTAACCCGTCCCTTTTGTACAGGTCGTACCTTCCCCAGATGATATCCCAACGATCAACAAATCTGAAACCCTGCCCCCTGCACCAATTCCTTAGCCACACCTTCATCTGCCAAATCATCCTATTCTTAACCTCACTGGTATGTGGCACAGGCAGCAATCCAGAGATTACTACCCTTGAGTAATCTCTGCATTTCCAGCATTTTCTATTTTATGAACTTGAATAAATTGAGACATTTTCAAGCTGCACGTAAAACAAACCAGTATTCACAATACTTATGCTAGCTTTATTCCAGTTTATTTTGTCAGTTATTTTGCTCATCTTTATTTTTTGATCTGTTAACACAATGACACAACCCCATGCAAGTTGGTTAGCATATGACAAGTGCCCTGGATGCAAGCAAAGGGCAAAAAGAGTAAAACGAGGTCCCCGAGGACACCAAGTAAAAGCTGATGGAAGAAGTTTCAGAATAAGTTTAAATATTGATCATAGCTAGGCAATTTGCCAGTTGAAAACAGGCAGATCCACAGTCATCACCTAAACCAGGCAGCCTGCTTTAACACCTATCAAGTCTTCAGACCAAAATCACTGGGAGGAAGCATTCCATCCACTCAATATGCTCCACCAAGCCCATATTAGATAAGGTGGCCCAGCTAAGCAAAGAGAAGTGCTGGGCAGAAGAAAGGAATGAAGAGAAAGAAAAAGATATCTGATCCTTAGCCCAAGTCATATATGATCCAAACCACTCAAACTCATCCTCTGCACTATTATAGAACTGCAAAGCCTAAATGTATCTTGGGAAATCTTCTGCCTGCATGACTTCTATAGGTCGTACAATTTCCAGCAAAACATAAACCATCACTGCCTAAGTCATGAGATTTCTAGAAAGCTGAAACTATCCCATTTGACTGGACTTGACCAGGCTTTCCAAGAACTGAGTTATTACAAGGTAAATGAGATTAATCAAATTTGTATAGTGCTGCTAGGAAGTAATATTTGGGACCAAAGTTAGGGTCAAATTGGTGGCTTGCAAGATGGAAGGACTCATTGGGTCCATCCATGTAAAGGCTTGCTTAGAGTCAGTGAAATGTACAATGATTACCATTTGTAAGGAATAATAACTTGAAAGCAACAAAACTTAAAATGGGTTGCTCACTCAAGAAAGTCTCAGTTTAAAGCAAGAGGTTTTTTTTTCCATATTTATTAGTGACCTGGGATTTCTATATATGATGCTACTGTAGAATAGTTTGCATTCTCTTGCTCACAAAGTAAAATTATTTTTCATCACCAAAGCCTTTGATTTGAATCATCTATTCCACATTTGAATCTGGAAACCTAAGAAACTGGCAGTAATCAAATGCATACATGTTAAACTATTTCTATGGCCCTGCAGATCAAATGAGGAGACAAGTAAAACTAAAATTAAACATGATTAAAAATAAAAATGTAAATAGAAACCATTATGACCAACTAAAATAAACAAAGATTAAAAAAGTATGACAAAATACTACACTATAAGTTATCTCAGAAAATAGAAGTTCAGTGCAGGAGGTAACATTTTTGTGGATAAAAGATTGGTTGGCCAACAAGAGACAGCAGACATAAATGGGTCATTTTTCAACTGGCAAGATGTAATGAGCGGTGTGCCACAGGGAGGATGTTAATGCATTGGAATCAGTTCAGGAGGTTTACGAGTTTGCTTATTAGAAAAGGGCAGCTTGTCTAATGTGGAAAATTGGACAGACTAAGCTTGTTTCCCCTAGAGTTTAAAAGACTGACAGGAGACTTGATTGAAAGGTAGGATCCTGAGGGGTCTTGACAGTGTGGATATGGAAAGGATATTTCCTCTTGTGGGAGAACTTAGAACCAGGGAGTCATTGTTTAACATTAAGGTATTGGATACTTAAGATAAGAGTTGTGTCTTGGAAACTACATTTCCCAAAAGTCTGTAGAAACAACGTTTTAGAATATTGGGCAGATGGACAAGAATAGCCAGAACAAAGGGGTTGGAGCAATGTTAGAGTTTAGGCAGGGAAGCAAGCTGATCAGCCACAATTTTACTAACAATGGAGGCTTGAGGGCCTGAGGGGCCTACACGTACTCCTAATTCAGAATCTTGCATGCAAGCCACTTGCATGATTTAAACCTGTTCAATCTTGTCCAACAACCCCATTCAAATGGATTACAGAAACCAAGGGGCGGGATGCAAAGTGCACCCATGCATTCAGAGGATAACTGAGCTCAGTGCTGAGTCCAAGAGTGAAGCAACAGATACACATAATCTATCTGCAGAAAGTGACAGAACCAAAATATACCATAAGCATTCGTGAACAAGGGGCCATAACCTTAAACCTTAAATAGTAAACATCTGGTACACTTATTCCTTAAGTTGATAGCCTTTATGTGGTGAAGAAATTTCAGGATGTAAAGCAAAGCCGACTAAATGAATTTAATGTATAGATTAGCTAACTAAAGAGAGTACAAAAAGGCCCAAGTGGTTAAAAATATAGTTTGTTTCAAGCACTAATAATTTCTGAAATTGTGGCAAATAACTTCTGAAGCTTCTTTATAAATCTCCTCAAATTTTAACTGATGCTCTTTAATCAGTTAGGCTTAGAGGAGATTTACAAAGTTAATTCAAGTTGTTAATGCTTTCATATTCTAAATAGTTTGGGGTAAAAAAACATACATAATTTTTTCCCCCAAACTATTTAGAACACATAGATGTAGAGGTGTGTGTGTGTGTGGTGTTATTTTTATATTATATATTTAAAAAATCCATTCATCAATACATTTGTGCAATGCCTATTAACCAAAACCAAGGAGGAAAATAACCTGATCCACTAAAACATTGGAGATTTTCGAAAAAATCTTTGATCTTTTTGATGTGTACTTTGTGGATTTCCCATTACTCCACCTCTCTCTGACAGAAGTGTGAGCGAAATTATGGCCTTCTGATACAAGTGCAAGAATTAAGCTTCAGTTAAAATTTCAAGGATGAAAGAATATTCGCTTCTCCTGCCTGATAACATGGCAGGTGTTTTAATTTGGCCTGGAACTTACCAATTCTCTCAACAGAAACCAGGATTACAATGTGCACCCTTCAATAATGAAAAGTCCTTTCTCTTTAAAAAAAAGCATTAAATTCAAACACAAGAGCTTATACAGAATATTCTACATGTCAAAAGGTCATTTAATATGTCAACCTCTTTCATTAAGGAAATCAAGGAGATGAAAAGCAAGAAACTTCTCTCCACTGTGAAAACTACAGCTTATGCCTGTGTGCATGATAGATTGCTCCAACATCCTAAACAACGCCCATAAATGTTCATATCAAGGAACCCTCACATTAAAGCTTTCAATAATGGAAATTCACCCACATGGAATTCACAAGTCACTACCAAATCTAGGATATAGAATAAAAATTTACTTTTACAAGATTTATGTGGAAAAATGTAAATACACATTTTTTTTCCCAACTCTCATTTCTTGATGCATGCGCAGATGACACGGCTTCACATTATGAAAAATGGCAACACGGACTGTTTTCCAGTTAATGCAACTTTATAATAGAGCAATTCACATGCATGGTCATTAAAAAATCAGTCTTCTTATTTAATGAAGAACTATGTTCCTGCTCAACATTCCCATTGGAGACAGGCATCATTTCTGAGATCCTTGAATGAAAAACTCAAAAGCTGCAGCACATTTTACTTCCCCACCTGTATTATACTAAAAATTGTGACAAAATCTTTCCACTTCTAGACAATGACTGGCTAAATAAAAGTGCTTTTAAAAGTGAATTTTTGCCTCATTTCTTTCCCATCTTAGATTTCCTGCCTTATGATCTCCCTTCCAGCTAGGCTTGCATTTCTACAGCAGATTTTACACAAGCTCAGAACATCACAAAACCTTTTTATAGCAATGAAACAGTTGTTGTAATTTAGGGGAATGCAGCAGACAACTTCAGTATAGCTACTGTACAATGGACAGAAATCTGTTTCAGTGATGCTGGTAAAGGAATAAACGTTGGCCAGGTCTTTAGGACAACTTTTCTCCTTTCCTGCAAATAAAACTCAGGAAGTTTTTACATTTACTCAAGTGGAGACACAGGGCATGTCTCATCCAAAAATTGGCATTAGAGGTAGAGCAGATCTCCCTCAGTAATGCTCCAAATATCATTTTATATGTTGTCAAGTCTTCAAGGCATTAGTTGAACACATTACCTTGGTGGCTCAGAGGGAAAATTATTATTCTTAAGCAATGGGTAACACCCAGCAACAAAACAACCTTTCGCTTGGTTGGTTGGTCATGGGTTTGAAAAGGAACTGATGGAAATAGCTTGGGAAAGTAACTGCAGGGCATTATCTAGTTTGTACCCATGGGAGCCACTGGATCAATAGTGGAGGGAAGAAACATTTCAGGTAGTTGATGGGGTGCTAATCACCTTAAATATATGTTCTCTTGCTTTTGATAACCCTACTGTGGGAAAAAGATTCTATCTACCCATACCTGTGCTTATTTTGAGTTTATATATCTCTGTCAGGTCACCCTCAACTTCCTTTGCTTCAGGGATTGGTATTGGTTTATTATTCTCATATATCAAGATACAGTGAAAAGCTTTTGGTTTGCGTGCCATCCCGACAGATCATACCATGCATAATTACATCAAGGTAGTAAGGAGGAAACTGAATGCAGAATACAGCATTGCAGTTACAGAGAACGTGCAGTGCAGATAGACAAATAAAGTGCAAGGGCCACGACAAGGTAGATTGGGAGATCAAGAATTCATCTTTATCATACAAGAGGTCCATTCAAGAGTCTTATTGCAGCAGGATAGAAGTGGTCCTCGAGCTTTTGCATCTTCAGTCCGATGGAAGGGGGAAGAAGAAAGAATGACCAGAGTGGGAGTGGTCCTTGATTACATTGGCTACTTTCCTGAGGCAGAGAGAAGTGTAGACAGGGTCAATGGAGGGGAGGCTGGTTTGCATGATAGACTGGGTAGCATTCACAACTCTCTGCAATTTCTTGACTTCTTGGACATAGCAGTTGCCCTACCAAGTTGTGATGCATCCAGATAGGAAGCCAAGAATCATCAGGGACATGCCAAATTTCCTTAGCCTTCTGACCAGACCAGAAGCTCTCAACCATCTCCACTTCAGCACCATTGATACAAACAGGGGCATGTACTCCACCTTGCTTCCTGAAGTCAATGACCTGCTCATTTGTTTTGCTGACACTGAGGCAGTTTGTTATCTTGACATAATGCCACTTGATTCTCCATCTCCTTTCTGTACTCTATCTCATCATTGTTTGAGATCTGGCCCACTACAGTGGTGTCATCTGCAAATTTACAAATTGAGTTAGAGCAGAATTTGGCCACACAGTCACGAGCGTGTAGAGAGTTTAGTAAGGGGCTGAGGACACAGCCTTGCGATACACCGGCGTTAAGGGTAATTGTGGAGATGTTGTTGCAGTTCTTTACAGATTGTGGTCTGTTGGTCAGCAAGTCAAGGATCCAGTTGCAGAATGGGGTGCAGAGTCCTAGATCTAGGAGATTTTACACAAGTTTGTTTGGATTTATGGTGTTGAAGGCAGAGCTATAGTCAAGAAAGAAGTTTGTCGTAGACGTCTTTGTTAGGGAAAACAAGCCCAGCATATAAATCTCTCCCCCTCACTATAGTCCTCCAATCCTGGCAAATCTCTTTTCTGGTCAATAGTGACCACCCTCGCATTTTGGGAGAACAGAGGTCACAGCATTGAATGTCAAGGATAGATGGATATCTCACCTCCTCTTCCATCATTCATGCTTCCTGTGAGCACACAGGAGGCCATCAAAATGCATAATGTGCCAATCAGCAAACAGCACTACAGCTCTGAACCCATGTATCTGATTCAAACTTCTATGATATGCTAATATACAAGCTACGAAATGGTCATGTTTCTAGGAGAAGCTAGGAAGTATAATGGAGTTTTCCAATATTTTGTACTATAGTAACAACTAAAATACAGAGAAAGTAAAATGAGGCCATCATCCACAAAACATTCTCTTTGCATCAACCTAGATTTAATTTTGTGTGTGGAGTTTGTAGGTTCTCCCTTGTGCCTGTGTGGGATTCCACCACCCACAGCTGGCTCCAGTTTCTATCCACATCCCAAAGATGTGCTGGTAGATTAACTGGTGACTGTTGCTTGTCCCTGGTGTAGGTGGGTGCCAGAAAAATTAGGGTAGAGTTCATAGGATGAGAGAATACGGTACTGGTTCTGATAGAAATGTTTCAAGACTCAAATGAAGCAAATGGCCACCATGTCCTAAGATTATCATCTTCCTACTAGCCCCTCTCTTTCTTCCCATTCTTCTCTTGTTTTGTTGACTTTACTTGTTTGTGCTGGAACCCCCACTCAATTACAATTTTCCATTTATTCCTAGATTGCTCAACTAGCCTTCACTTTCTTTTCTCTCTTCCCATTTATCTGGTGAATTACCAGAGAGCATTTGACACTAGTCTTGTTTAGAACATAATTTCAAAATTACTTTTTTTCCCCCCCAGAAATGTGAACTCAAATGAGGATAAGAATGGTATGGTCTTTCAGAATGATTATCTTTAAAAGTTCTACATAAGCATACAATTAATGCACAATCAATAGTCTCCTGCCCAGAACCAGTTTCCTTTTAATAATTTATTTGAATAACACTTCTAAAATGTGTTTCTAACATTTCTTCACACTAATTGAAAAACAAAACTGCTAGGAACTGGAAGAAAATAGGCAAGTCATCTGCACATATTGCACATATTCATTGAAAAAAAAATTGCTACAGCGCACAGGCCATCAAAATGCATAATGTACCAAATCAACAAACAGCACTGCAGCTCTGAACCCATGTTATCTGATTGAAACTTATAGGATATGCCAATAAACAAGCCAAATAATACGAAATGGTCATATCTCAAGGAAGTATAACAGAGTTTGCTGGATCATTTTGTACCAAGGTAAAATACAACTAAAGTACAATGAATGGGAAATGAGGCCAACATCCTCACTGTGTGCATTCCACACATAACTAAATCAATTGTGGACTAATTCCAATTAACTAAGTCCTGCATATGATTCCAACTGCAAAATATGTCACACAGCAACACATAACATACCAAATCTTCTAAAAAAAATTCTTCAATGTATAACATTTAAGTCTCTATGTTTTGAAGTTACTTAGATTGGAGTTAACAACTAATCTAAAATGAAATGCTTCCAATCTTCCATATGCACCGCATAAATGTAGTGAGAATGCAGAGACAGTTCTATTAAACAGTTTCATTAATATTTGACAACTGTATTCCAATATGAAACAAGTGGAACACTGAACTACATTTACTTTGAGCCCTATAATATAAAATACAAACTGACAACAAATTTAAGACACCTTTTATTTTGCCATTTTCATTAATTATCAAAATTGAAGACTGGTGAGAGTGCCTAATACAAATCTCATAGTCAAACAAACAATGAGATTTTCAGACTGATGTGTTCCACAAGATCTTGTTTGCACACCCAAAATATTCTCGTGGGACCTTTACACAGAGAGGAGGAAACGGGCAACATCAGGTCAGCTAATGTAATATTCATGGACAATGGAACATATTGAAGACTATGGGGATTTTGCCTAACACTATATGGTAGATGAGTCCAAATGACTGAACATCAATCTCAGATGCGCATGAGTAGACTTCCAATTATAGTCAATGAAGACCATCTTCCAAGGAACAAAACACAGTTGCTCTTAATTTCTCTTTGAACATTGAATATTGAACAACTCCCCAGCTTTCAACAAAGTACTTTCCCTGAAACAATTATTAAAATAATTCTGTGACTGGTGTAAACCAAAAACTTTCAATCATAAAAATCCAATGTAAAATAAGTATGATTATGACAACCATACTGATATTTCATGGTAATCTTCACTTCTCTGAGAAGGAAGTTAAATTGCAGTCACTGTGCTGCAACAGGTCCGCCCAGGCTAGGCTCCTTCGAGGTTGAAGTGCTAAAATAATATTGATATTCTGTCACTTGCCAAGTGCTGCTGAAATATTAGCCCTGGTTCTGTAAATACAAACACAAAGGGATTCACTTGTTTCATTACAGTATCTAAAGTAGTTAGTGACCTCTGCTGGTTGATACACAAATTTACAGGACCAGCACACTGTGAATACAATAAATTGGATCTGGAAGGCACTTATGTGAGCAGCGTATAGAAACAGAGGGGCCTTGGGAGTGTACATTCTCAGATTCCTAAAAATTAACAGGGTAGTTGAATAAGGTGGTTTTAAAACAGTATGGGGAATGCTTTCCTTTATTGGCTGAGGCACAGAACACAAGATTTAATATGCATCTTCTTGTATCTGCTTCCTCTACTTCAGGGATGACTGATGAGGCTAATACAGGAACTCCAAACACCAAAGCAGGTTCTAGTACACTCCTTCTGCTGTTTATGCAGGGCTTCTGTATGCCCCCAATGCATGTATTCGAGGTCTTTAATATTCCTCCACTTTGAGCAGTCATGGGCCAGGAATTCCCAAGTGTCAACTGAGATGGTGAATTTTTTTTGTTAAGACTTTGAGCACATTCTTGAAGCTTTTCCTGTTTACCTGTAACCTCCTCCCCAACAGAGACTGGAATAGAACATCTCTTGCGCAAGTCCTTGTTGGGCATGCGAATGATGAGATGTGCCCAAAGGAGCTGGAAATGTTAGCCTTGGAGAAGACACTGGCATTGATTCACTTATCTTTTCAGGTGAATTTGGAAGATATTGCAGAGACAGTATTTGTGCTATCTTTACAATGCCTTGAAGTGCGCGCTGTAGTAGTCCAGGCCTCAGAATTGCATTGGAGGGCAAGGTTCACTGCTGCCTGGTTTAGTGTCAGGTCTGAAGTTTTGATCTTCAAACTAAGCTTTTCCTCAATCAACCAAAAGTTGTGTTGGCATGTTGAAGACTGTGGTGAGTTCCATCAATGTTTGCCTTTGTTAAGAGGTGACTTCCTACTTAAAAATGGTTGTCCATGTTTTCCAGGGTCTTGCAGTGAACCTTGTCGGAGGACAGTGTTGTACAGCGTGGGCAGGTCAGTAGTTGATCCTTGTCTTGTGGCTATCAAGTGCTAGACCTATCCTCCCATGTTTCAGCAAAGGAATCAAACTTTGGCTTGGAACTCTTGTCTCCATTTATGAACAAATGCAAACATAGTTTGCATACTACAGCTCAGCTTCTGAGGTTCACATGACCTTAGGTCTCAACTGCTGTCTCCAAGGGTTTAACCATTTCCTATTAGTTCTGAAGATTAGCTCCACTGCTGCAAGTTTGTTGGATGCTAGGTACAGCATTACGATTAAAATTTCAAATCTGTCTTACTAGAAAAGTATACAACACCAATAAGACCACAGCTTAAATACTACATACAGCTGTCATCACTATGTTACAGGAAAGATGTAGCTGCACTGGAGAGAATGCAGTCAAAATTTTAGCTTTGAGGAAAGATTAGATACACAGAGGTTGGTTTCTTTGGAACAAAGAAGTCTGAGGCAATACTTAACTGAGATGTACGCAATTACAAGAGAGCAAGATAGATTACATTGGATGAATCCAAAACCAGGGGACGTAGATTTAAAATATATTGGTAGGAGGATTGGATGAGAGAAGATGAGGCAAGGTTTTTTCCCCCCTCAATGCAGGAACTGGTAGAGGTCTGGAATTCACTGCCTGAAAGGGTGGTAAAAGCAGAAACCTTCACATTTAAAAAGTACAGGCTAATGTGCTGGAGCATGTTGAGGTTAAGAAAGGAGTAGCATTGGAGCTTCTGAAAATCATTAGTTACTATGGGAAGTGAGGGAAGAGATAGCTGGGGCTTTGACGATGATATTTGAGTCCTCCCCGATCACAGAAGTGGTACCAGAGAACTGGAGGAGGGCAAATGTTGTTCCATTGTTCAAGAAAGGTAATAGAGATAATCCTGGGAATATTAGACCAGTCAGTGGTTGGTAAACTATTAGAGATTATTCTTAGGGAGGATTTATGAGCATTTGGAGAAGCAGTCTTATTAGTAATATCAACATGCCTTTGTGAAGGGCAGGTCATATACCTCATGAGCCTAAATGAGTTTTGAGGAGGTGACAGAACAAATTGATAAGAGTGGTATATATTAATTTTAGTAAGGCATTTGACAAGGTTCCCCAATGGGAGGCACATTCAGAAAGTCATGAGGCACAGGATCAATGGAGACTTAGCTGCATGGATTCGGAATTGGTTTGCCCGCAGAAGGCAGAGGGTGGCAGTAGTTGGAGAGTATTCCGCCTGGAGGTCGTTAACTAGTGGTGTTCTGCAAGGCTCTATTCTGGGACCACTGCTATTTCTGATTTTTATACATGACTTGGATGAGGAACTGGAGGGATGGGTTAGTAAGTTTGCAGGTGACATGGAGGTGTTGTGGATAGTGTAGAATGTTGTTCTAGGTTACAACATGATATAGACAGGATGCAGAGTTGGGTGGAGAAGTGGCAGATGGAGATCAATCCAGAAAAGTGTTAAGTGATACACTTTGGAAGATTAAACTTTTCCCAGGGCAGCAATGGCCAAAATCAGAGGACATCCATTTGTGAGTGGAGGAAAATTTAGGGGAGATGTCAGAGGTACATTTTTTCTACCCCCCCCCCACCACAGAGAGTGGTGGGTGCTTGGAACGCACTACCAGGGGTTGATACAATAGGCCCATTTAAAAGACTCTTGGGTAGGTACATGGATATAAGAAAAATGGAGGGTTATGGGCTGTGTAGGAGGGAAAGGTTAGAGTGTTCATGGGGTAGGTTTATATAGGTTGGCACAACATCGTGGGCCAAAGGGTCCGTACTGCACTGTACTGTCCTATGTTCTATGTAAATTTCCCCATTGATGAAATAACTGTCCACTTTTAGTTAAGAGATTCATAAGCTTCACAGAATCTTATAGTGCAGAAGTAGTCATTTTGAATGAATCATCCCGTTACTCACAATCTCAGTCCCACTCACTCCAAACAGCCCTGCAAATATTTCAAGTGTTTATTCAAATCACTCCTAGAAGTTATGAATGCATTCCCTTCCAATATCCTTTCAAGGAATGCAAAGCAAATATCAACTCACTGCCTAAAGTAATAAAATGTCCTCATTGTTTATTTGCTAACTACTTAAGTCTCTACCCTCTGATTATTGATCATTCCGTGACTCTGAAGCAACTTTTCATGGGTAGTCCATTAATCCTTGCATGATTTTGCATATCCAAATCTGGTCTTAGAGTGGTACTGTGGTGCAGCATTTAGTGCTGCTGCCTCACAGCCCTTGGAACTCAGAATCAATCCTGAACTCGGGTACTGTCTGTGTAGAGTTAGCATGTCCTGCCCATAACTGCATGCATGTTCATCAAGTGCTCTTTTCCTTCCAAGACATGCTGGTCAAAGCATTCCTCAAAGACATGCTAATAAGGTCAAGCATCTACTGTAAATTACCCCTTAACGTAGATAAGCAGCTAAAGAATCAAAGAGGAACTGACAGGCATCCAAGAGAGGAAAAAAGTCGTGGGGGTTTGCAGGGAAAGAGGGGAAAATGGAACTGATGGGGTTGCTAGAAAGTTTTCTTTCTATATTTTAATAAGTAAGCAAGCTTAGATATCTCCTTTTAAAAGGACAGGTGAGTAGGTAGTTTAAAAGGCATATGGGATGCTTTTCTTTACTGGATGACACTAGCTTAAATTTAGTCTTTTAACATATCCTTTTAACCCTTTCTATTTTTCTAGTAATTATATATTTTGGACAAGGGGTACAGGCAAACAATGGAATAAGATCTTTGGTAAAGAGCAAGAAAAAAGGAAGGCAACAAACAAGGTAACATTGTTAAGATACATTTAAAAAAATGCCTTAGCAGCAGCTGTAGGAGTTATTACTCACAGAGTAACAAGTTACACTACTGAGCCACTAAGAGGCAAGACCAACTCAATTGCACTTGGTTGACTCAGTGACTTTTCCAGTAAATTTCCACTGTATTCTCACCGAAGGCCTTGATGTCCCAAAAGAATTAGAGAACTTACTCCAGATGGGGCCTAACCAGTGTCTTGACGGGATTAACATACCTTCTTTTTATACTTTGTGCCTCTATTTACAAGTAATCTGCATGCCTTCAACACAGCCTTCTTAACATGTCCTGCCATCTTCCAAGACATATCCAGACCTACTTATTCCAGCTTCTGCCCTCTTCCTTTCCAGTCCTGATGAAGGGTCTCAACCCAAAACATCAACTGCTTATTTCTCTCCACAGATGTTGCCTGACCTTCTGAGTTCCTCCAGCATTTTGTGTGCATTGCTCAAAACATCTATGTTCTTGCACCCATTTCATAACCTCACTATTAGTAGTCTTCCCAGTACTACTAATTGATCAAAGCTGCAGTATTTTAAATAGTCAGATCATCCAATGATTATATACCTAATAAACTGAATCTTCCCCAACGCACTCTTTAAAGACTTACTTGCTGTCCATACACCATCTGGTGGCAAGATTGGATATTGATATGGAAAATATCATGACCAATCTGACACCGCATGCAAATTATGAAGTACCTTTAGAGCAACGAAACATAATGTACTTAAACAGGAGATTTAACAAATTAAATTGAACATTAACTCTAAGGACCGCAAGCTTGATTGGAATGATTTCAAAAGTGCCTGAGAAGGGAAAAAAAGACCACATAAAGGAGTTTTAGAAGGGAACCACAGAATTTAGGCCCTTGGCAACTGAAGGCATTGTCATCAATGATGGCATAACGTACTTAAGAAAAAAGTGGTCAAGAGACCCAGGTTAGTGAGACAGGCACGGTAGCCCTTGTTCCTTGCACTCATTGAAAGACTGCAATCCATGGTAAAACTTGTGCACTTGAAGGAAGGTTCCTTGGTGGAGAGGGAGTTTGTCATTTCCTTCAAGGAGGTTCTGAAGCTAACTGGTAATAACCAAACCACATATTATACTGCTTCTCTCAGATGGGCATCACCTTCCCCTGTCAGTTACACTGGGTGCTGCTTCAATCCAGGTGCTTGTACTCCCATTTTTTGCAAACAACACTGGTCAAGTTTTCAAGTACATGTGCTACTTCAACCAGCTCTAGGCTACTAAGGTCTTCCTGTGACACCACAGTATATGACATGAAGTTTACAGACAAATTATGCTAGATCTCAGATTCTCTTCCTTGGACCAACAAAACAGAAGCCTCTGATCTCACTATATCAAGATCAACCCTTGACACCCTACCACTGCCTATGATCCACACAGTGCTTTTAATTGAAAAGAGAAGTTTGTTGCTTTGCAAGACCCAGTCTTTCCAGATGAAGCAGCAATTCCTTTGCACTCCTTCCAATCGAATGTAGTCTCATCTATTTTGGAGAAAACAGAGGCATATAGGATAATCCCTTTGTGAAGCACCTGCATTCAGGCTACAGGAGTAACCCAGAGCTTCCAGTTCCCTGCCACTTTAATTCCCTATCACATCTCCACTGTGATGCATCTGTCCATGTCCTCCTGCACTGTTACAATGAAACACGATGCAAGCTTGAGGAACAACATCTCATCTTTCACGTTGCTGGACTCCGTATCAAATTTTCCAACTCACTCTGTGTCTGAATCAGAGCTAGCCATTTCTGGCCATTCTCATTTTGGCTTTGTTCTTTTTCTGGCCTGCGGGCATGTCCCACAGCCTTGCTGTTAGCAGCACATTACACAAAGTTTGATTTGAACAACTCCACTAATTTTGTCCCACACTATCAAAGATATTTCCCCTTGCTCTACCCATACATCCCTCACCTTCTCTGCTATTGAAAACCAACTTGCTTTCTCCCTTTCCCAGTTATAACAAAAAGTCTCAGACCTGAAATGCTAACTGTTTCTCCTTCCACAGATGCTCTCAGATCTGCTGAATATTTACAGCATTTTCTATTTGTTTCAGATTTCCAGATCAGCGTTCTTTAATTTATAAAAAAAGCTTTCAAAGGAAACCAGTTTGCATGCAACTTCTCAACACATTTACTTAAAGAAAACTATTCTCACATAATTGCATTAATGCCGAGTCATTAGACACTGCATTTTTTACATCCTAAATGTGATAAAAACAAATGCAAAAGAACAAGTGCATGGTACACAATAGACTTACAGTTCAAGAAAATTGATCTTGGTGACATCAAATGGCACAGAACTTGAGAAACTGAGAAGATGTAGCCATATTGCTTTGCACATTTAGTGCTTGCAGCAGAGGAAAAGTTTCTATCCCTAAAATTCTTTGAGAATTCCATTTAAAATGAGAAAAAGTGAAGGTGAGTCACCAAAACCAATTGTGATCAACATCACAAGTTACTCTCCACTGTTATTCTACAGATTTTCACAAAATGTGCTGAAAGTGGAATAAAACAAATTTTTTTCTGCAAATTTGATACTTCTAGAAAATATTTTCAACAGTATGTTTTTTCTAAATTGTGTGCATTTCCCGCTAAACCTTGTCCATGTCTTTTTAAAATCCATCCAATAATTTTGACAATCCCACCACCCAATTCATTTTCTGATGTCCAGAATCCCATTGGCTCCTTCATTGGAGCTTACGCAGTTCCATTAGGCATAGGGCTCTGTAATTTCTTTTGGGCTCCACATAAACATGACCCCTGCTTCATCTCTTGCTTACAGCCCAAGTTTTGTGATAGAACAATGATTCCTTATGTTGCTGCTGCAGTCTTCGGTATTCCACTGATGCAACCAGAAAATGTACCCTGTTTTGTAGCACAACAGCATGAATAATAAATTACTCAATCTTTTACAGTTACTGAATAGTTACTTACACAATAGTAGTAATCCACCCATCAACGAGATGCAAGAATACAAATAAGGAAGATAAAATTCCCAAAGATCTGCAGGAGGAAACAACCCAGTAATAAGACAGCTTTAGCAAAATTTGCTCCATTCATTGTTCAAAGACAAAATAGCTAGTTAGTTCATAACCATTTTGGAATACACAACAAACAGCCACCATAGTAAAATGCATGACATACAACTAGGATTATGTATATAGGAAGAAAAATAATTAAGTAAAAAAAAAGGACTGTTACTAGATTTCACTGGAAGTTCACCCCTTCTTGAAATCAAGTAATTAAAAGACAGTTGCAAAAAATATTACACTAGAATTTTGAAAGTGTGCGCAGTAATTGTCTGGACATATCTGTAAACTCAGCATTAATCTTTCCCTTGGCTTAATGTTTATCCGGTTCAGGGAGAATGTTCACCAGATCATATCCCACTTTCAACAGAAATGCAATAACCAAGGTTTGTACCTCCAAAATTCTTAGAGCATGCTTGAAACAATGGATCTGTACGAGTTACTTTGGGACAACAGTCTGATATTAAAGATCATGCAAATTATAAACCACTCCACTATCGGTTTTGCTCTTCACAATATGATCTGAATTCCTCAATCTAATTACTTGTAGATTTTCAGAAAATGGATAATGTATTGTGTTATTAATTGTTCTAATTGTGGTCTTTCTTGTATAATTTTGTACAATTTGTTTAATTTATGCTTTTCTTGTGAATGTTATCTCTCTGATGCCGTGTGCCTGTGATACTGCTGCAAGTTTCTCATTGCACCTGTGCATACAACAATAAACTTGACTTTGACGTCTTGATGTGAAAGTGCACATGTATGGTTCACAACCATAAGTATTTTTGAATCATGAGGTTATTGCAATTAATACAAGTAAATAGAGCAGCTAATTTACACATTTGAGTCCCAACAACATTGTATTTGTTCAAACAGCAGTGAGATACATGACATGCTAATCTATTTTCATTCTACTTAAGAACTGAATCAAATGTAAAGAAATCATAAATATCTCTGCGAAATTATATTCAGATCAGCCATGACCTTACCAAATGACAAAGCGGCTTCAGGGCCTGCGTGGCCCATTAATAAGAGTTCTATAGAAATCTAAAGTGTTCTAAAAGCATCATTAGTGGTTTTTAATGGTCAAATTTCTTATGGTTATTTAGAAAGTTGGAATGTTGTAATAAAAACATTTAACGGATTTGACATTATATATACTAGTCATGTAGAATGTCCAAGAGTTGAGAGTTAGAACATAGAACAGTACAGCACAGTGCGGGCCCTTCGGCCCATGATGTTGTGCCGATCTACATAAACCTACTCCATGATCAATCTAACCCTTCCCTCCTACGCAGCCCATAACCTTCCATTTTTCTTACATCCAACTGCCTATTTAAGAGGCTCTTAAATGCTCCTATTGTATCAGTCCCGACTACTACTCCCAGCAGTACGCTCCAGGCAACCACCACTGTGTAAAAAAAATCCTACCTCTGACGTCTCCCCTAAAAACTTTCCTCCTCTAACCTTGAACTGATGTCCTCTGGTATTGGCCATTGCCACTCTGGGGGAAAAGGTGCTGGCTGTCCACAATCTATGCCCCTCATAATCTTATACACATCTATCAAATCACCTCTCATCCTGTGTCACTCTAAAGAGAAAATGAGGCGACTAGAACTGAACACAATACTCTAAGTATGGTCTAATCAGAGTTTTATAGAGCTGCAATATTACCGCATGTCTCTTGAATTCAATCCCCCAACTAATGAAAGCCAGCACACCATATGCCTTCTTAACCACCCTATCAACGTGCACGGCAACTTTGAGGAATCTATGGACTTGAACCCCAAGATCCTTCTGTTCCTGCACACTGCTAAAAATCCTGCCATTAACATTGTACTCCTCCTTAATGT
>JARFYF010000084.1:15103034-15113110 GCA_030265395.1 Rhina ancylostomus
TTGGAAAGTGATTCATGTTTTTCAGGGTCTCGTCGCAGATCTCAATTGTCAACAAGAGAGCAGGGAAAAGGGAGGTGGTGCAATAGGGACAAATTGTCAGGAATGTGAAAATCAAAAAACTCAGGTGACCAAGTCTTCACAGTTATCTTAGGTAGAGAATTCCAAACTTGCACTACCATCTGGGTGCAGTCTCATAAGGCACCTGCATAACTGCAGTAAGACCCCTTTACCCAAGTGCTCCAACCATTTGTAATAAAGGCCAACATTCCTTTAACCTTCCTAATTGCTTGCTGTATCTGCATGTTAACTATAATGGATTGAGTCTGTGATGGACCATTGGTTAGAATTGAAACATGCACATCACATCATTAGTAATATCATGTAGAGGTGCATTCTCTTTACCAAGAGCTAGTAACTGTACAGAACAACTTCAATAAAAGCTCATCAGATTAATTCCTGAGATCTGTAGGTACAGTTTTGCTCTAGGAGGACTAATTAAATTGACTCAGCCTATTACAAATTTATAAGAATGAGAACTGAAACACAGAATTCTTAGGGAGCTTCCAGAATAGATGTAGGGATGAAGTTTCCCTTTATAGGGTGTCAAGAACAAAGGCTCACAATGTAGAAATTAGAAATTGGCCATTCAGAATGGAGATGTGACGTGCAAAATAACACAAAGATATTCAAAGTTAAACATAATAGAATTAGGAAAATTCACAACTTAGAAGAGCATTCAGCCCATCTCGTCCATGCCATCCTAATCCCACCTTCCAACATTTGATCAGTAGCCTTGTGTCTCATGATTCTTCAAGTAACCATCCAGGTACTTAATAAAATGTGATGAGGGTTTCGGCCTACATCATGGTTTTAGAAAGTGAGTCTCAGGCACTGACCACTTGTTGAGGCAATTAATCTCTCTCCCACACCCAGAGGCCAAAGGGCAACCTAATAGAAGTAGATAAAATTAAGAGGCATAGATACAGTAGAGAGTCAGAGGCTGTGGACAAGGGGCTGGGTCAGAACTTGTGGGATTGATCTGGATAGAGAGGCAATGCTAACATGATGGATCAGGTGGCCTCTGTGTTGCAACCTTTCAGTGATTCTATGATCACAACAACCCTGGCCTCATCTTTTGCCCCTCCCATTGCTCCCCTATCTTCTGCAATTTAAAATGAACTCATTTTCTTTCTTTCCCCATTTTGACAAAAGGTGTTTGACCTAAAATGTTAACAATTCCTTTTTGCACCCCCCCCCCCCAAGATGCTACCTGGCCACTTGAGTGCTTCCAGCATGTTTGGTTGTTATTTCAGATTATTGGCATCAGCAATTTTAATTTTTAGAGCCTTTACTCTTGTCTGGGTTTCTCAGGTATATCTCCCTTCATTTTCTTTTGTGCAAAGGAAATGTGCATTTAACAAAATGACTTATTTAATTAATGGTGTAACTCAATGAACGCAACATGAAAAGTTGACATCTTCTCTCACTTAAAAGTTAAGCAAATAATTGTTCTTCAGGATCATCTTCAATGATGAGATAGGCACAGAGTTCTAAAGACAGAAGTAACACTTTTTCAGCACCTGTTTTTTTGGATGATTTTAATGATTGTGCCAGTCATAGCATCATTCATGTCAATGGCACAAACATACAGCTTTATCTCAATGAAGTCAATTTTAGGATGTTGACAACCTAGCCGATTCTCTAGGATGAAGAAGAATTTGTATCGAGTAAGATATGCTTTCATAGAAGGCTGCTGTGGGCGATTTTAAGCCTGTACTGCATACACTATAACAAACCCATTTATATGACATTTTAACAAAGCCAAATATCTCAAGGCACTTTGCTGATACATTAAATAAAAATTGATGCCAGACAGATTATCAGAAGTATGGTCAGGGAAATACGTTTCAAGAGCACCTTAAGTGCAAAGCAGCAACAAGGTTTGGGGAGAGAATTTCAGAGCTTGTGATCCTGACAGCTTAAAAGACAAGTTGTCATTGGTGGAGCAATCAAGGGGCTAGAATTAGATTTGCAAAGCTATCTCACGAGAACAAGAATAAATTATCAAGTTAGTAGAGGAAACACATGGGGAAAATATGAGAATTCAGACAGTGGTATGGCTTAATTTGGAGCCAAACTAAGTCAGCAAGCACATCAGTGGTGGGTAAAATGGTGCAAATTAAGACATGGGCAGCAGCATTTTAGAGTGACCTCAAGTTTATGGCAGCAAAAGAAAGGATTAGAAGTTCTGTGTGGTCAACAGCCAGGGTTATTAAACTGAAATCAATCACTGGATGACAATTGACAGTTAAAACTACAAATAATGATCTAATCTTCTACCAATTTCTACCACTCATTCAGTACTCTAATAAAAGATTCCATGTCAAGAAATTAAATGTTAGCAACATTAGCATGAACTAGGCACCAACGTATTTACTAATTTCATTAAAATCCATAAAGTTCAAACAACAATTAAAATTGCTTTAGCCATAACATAATCTGGAACATTAGTATCTTTGCTTTGCAAGTTAATTAATGCCCTTGAAAGGCCACTGAGCCAAGGTACAAAGAATTCCAGAAAACAAATTGAAATTCCTCATCAATCAAATAAAGACATGTTGAAGTCATAATGACTTAAAACCATATTTACTTCAACACCAATGCTTCCACATTTAAATATGATGAAATCTGAGCTTTTGACAACATATTTTAAATCTCATAAAATCATTTAAAATTAAATCAATTTGTTCTTAAATTTACACAGTATCATCTTTGCTTGAAATAACATTTTCTTTATTCCATCAGCTTTTCAATATGGTTAGTCTCACTACCCAAATGAACAGCAAAAATATGCACGTGCTATTAACACAAAACAGTGCTTCCGTAATCAGTCTTTAACAACAATTTATGGATCATCAATGGGGAGAAAACAAGTTTTAAAAAAAAAATGAAAGAATGCAATGAAAGAAACTGACTAAGCAGACTTGTACTTCCTACTGATTTTGAAGTCTCTTTAATATGGGTCTGATACAAATTAACTTCAATGAGCACTACAAAAAAAGTCATCTGGTCGTAAAATACAGTACATGGTCAGTTTTATGTAAGTTTGCCAAAAGGGATGCAAACCAGGACAATCTCAAACTGCGACGCAGGATTGAAGTGTATTAAAAATCTTTTTTTCTCATCCATTGTGCTGTCTTTTTGCTCAAGTTTATAGACATTTTGAGCACTAATATTGGCCTCTTCACTTCCATCTGGTGGATCTAATTAATTAGGCAAGGAAATCACTGCAAATTTCATACTGCTCTCTTTATTGATAGACTTCTTTAAAAAAAGATTCCACTTTGACTTAAACTCACAGCTGCTACATGAGAGTTCAGTGTTTTGAAATGTCTGGATAATTGGCATAATGGTTTAGGATGCTGATGTCATCTGACTGTTGATGAACATGTGGATAGTATCAATCTCAGACTATATTCACAGATTTATGCAAAGAAAATGTCACAACACAGACACTTATTTCTATGGATTAAAAAAAAATTGCATTTCTTCCTTCTCCAAAACAGTGTAACTGTTAATACTTGTAGAAATAGGAACTTTTCAACTATTTAATAGATAGTCTATATTATAAACTGCTGAACTGAGCTAAGCCAAATATAGACAAACTTTGAAATTTTTCCAAAGTTCAGCCATGAGTAATATTAATAATGTTCCACTTGCATTCAGCAATGAATCAATGACTTAAAAAGATTAGTTTGTAACTATTACTCAACTTTCTGATTCATTTATCATTATGGAGAAGTGTTTTCTCTGTACACAGGACAACTTAACACACCTCAGTTCATTTAAAAAAAACACCATCTGCCAAAATACAACCAATTGTCTGGTTTGCACAACTATAACATATGCATGGACACAGCCAAGGCAAACGAGGAGAATCCAATTCATACAGCAGTTCCAGATGACATTTTAAATTCTATGATCAAGTCACGCTCAGCTTGTACAATAATTATGATCACACGGTAAGCTCCAACTGTGCAACTAAAGGAAGAAAACAGCAGACCTGAACCAGCCACATCCATTTTAGAAGGTGACAAACCTTACCAGTAGAGACAAACATTACTCGTCTTTCCAAGCAACAAGCCCAATTCTTTTAACATTAAATGTACACAATTTGACTTACAATAAAACTCAAAAATTTGGCCTAGTTGAATAATAATCTGTGACAGAATTGAACTGCTCCAAATTATAACCCTCCATATTTTGCTAGTTTTTTTGTTTCAATGTTTTTAAACAAGAATGCAACAAAAAAAGTAATTTATTCTAAATCTTCATAGATCACTGGTTTGATCTTAGGTTGAAATAGTTTGCTGATTTCTGGCCATCGCCTTTTCAAAACCATGTTAAGGGTCTGGAGTGGGGTCAGAAGAGATTTATAAGAATGATACCAGACTTCAGAGACTTCAATTATGTGCGAAGTCACAAGAATTTGAAATCATCTTCCCAAAACAGAGGATAAGAACCATTACAAATGTTCAAATTTATGATTATTAATAGAGAGAATAAAGGTACAAAAAGGCTTCCATTGGCAAATGAATTGCTAACTAGAGGGCACAGATTTCAAACCATTGGCTGAAGAACCTAAGGGGTACAGGCAAGAAATTTTATGCAAATTATGATGATCTGGTAGTTGTAAAATCTCACAAGTAAAACAGAACAGAAAGAGCCTTGCATTTATAAAACAATTTTCACAAACTCCATAAGCTCAATGCATTTGCCAGCCAATTGATGCTACAGAGGTGTCTTTGTAGCGATGGAGGCAATCAAGTGAAGTCAGAATGTGCTATACCTGAACACTGAGCAAGACCACAATCATGATGCTGCTGAAGAAAAAGTCAAGTTATTAATGCGAAACATATTTGCAGGCCATGTGGTACTGAAAGCCAAACAATACTTTGGTCTACAATGTTCATTTTTCTTGCATTTCCAGAGACACATGCTTGCACCAAAAGGGTGTCGTCTCTAGAAACAGTTGTTTGATTATTTCATGGCTCAGCTTTTGTTGGAGTGAAATATAAACATTAGAAATAGTAGTAGGACTAGGGACTCAGCCTTGAGCCTGCCCCACCATTCAGTACAATGGCTGATATGCCCCTCTGACATGTGAAGGACAAGCAAGTTCGAAGAGTCTTTCTTCAACTATGAAAAAAGTCTTCTCAACCTAGTCTAGTCCATATTCGGACAATTCATGTCTTATTTGTGGAGTGAAGAACCTTACTATTCCACATATTTTCATTCATATTTAACAAAGTTAGTTGTCATAGTTGGGTAAAAGAAAAGTTAAAACACTCAGAACAAGGACCTACCTTCTTTGATCCAGCAAATCCTTCGGATTCCAAGAAAAAATAGGCAAAAGGCATCAGCACAAATAAAGAAAGGTTGGAGAAAAGTGATACAAGATTCCACAGACCTAGAAGAAAGATAAAAAGTATTTGGTATAAACAAAGTAGTCAACATCTGCAAATCAAGAGTAAATGAAATTATAAAATAAAACTGTTTCTTACAATTATTACATGTGCTGTTCTCCTACAATTATTTCACCAGCTGTTTTTTTTGGATAACAATGCATACAAATTATTGAAGGAGCCTCAGCCCTTGAGATCATCTAACAGGCTTGAGATTCCCATAATTCCTGAGAATCTAAGGAAAGATGTGCGAACCCTGCAGAGGGCGCAGAGGAGGTTCACAAGAATGATCCCAGGAATGAAAGGCTTAACATTCAAGAAGAGTTTGATGGTCCTCAGCCTGTAGACGATGGAATTCAGAAGGATTGGGGGGGAATCTCATTGGAACCTATTAAAAACTAAAAGGCCTGGATAAAGTGGATGAGGAAAGGATGTTTCCATAAGTAGGAGAGTCTAGGATCCAAGAGCACAGCCTCAGAATAAAGGGATGTCCCTTTCAAACCAAAATGAGGAGGAAGTTCTTCAGCGGGGGTGGGGGGAAATCTGTGGAATTCATTATCTCCATGAAATGGAGATAATGTCTGCTTTTAAATCTCCGGGAACTAACTAAAATCTATGGAATTTTGAGGAAAGGATTCTTTCGGACAATGTAGTTTAAAAAGTGTACTAGTTACTTTATAAATAAGGGAGGTGGAGCCCAAGTCATTAGGTATATTTAAGGTGAAGATTGATAGGTTCTTAATTGGTAAGGGGATTAAGGTAGAAGAATGGGGCTGAGAAAAAAAAAGTCAGCCATGATTGAAGGTGACTCAATGAGCCAAATGGCCTAATTCTGCTCTAATATCTTATGAATATATCATAATAATTAAAAGTGGCAAATGAACTAGAATTATAATAAGTTACAGCAGTTCACAACTTTATTTTCTTTATTTTTAAATGATTATACACTGTTTAACAAAGATATTTTAAGATGGTGTCACATTGCAAGAAATCAGATGCTTTGCTACATCATGAAGTGCTAAGATCTATATGATATAACAGGAAGCCAGACCAATCCTGCCAGAAGCATTAAAAAGCCTTCCTCAATAAATATAGAATCAGAAAACTTACAAAGCAGAGGGCCATTCAATGCATCTTATACGTGTCTGTCAAAAAAAGAACTACCACACCGAATGCCACCTTCCAGCACTAGATCCATAACCCTGCAAGTCAAGGCACTTGCACATCGCAGCACACTTAAATGGGATGAGGGGTTCTCACATTAGAGATGGGGAGTTCCAAACCTTCCCCCACCTCACCAACTAGGTGAAAAGGTTTTCCTTCTCTCATTGAAAGATAAAGGGAGACATAGATTTAAAGTTATTGTTGGAAGGATTATCACTTTTCTTCTGAAGGAAATGTGTCTTCCTATTTAGTTTAGCAACACTCCATAATTTTATACTTGGTTAAGTCACCCCTCAGCCTCCCTTATTACAGAGGTTTATCCAACCTTTCCTCATAACTATAACAAGTTCATACATTTTCTCTGCATCTTCTCCAATGCAATCATATTTTTGTTTCAACAGAAGAACATACCTCCAATGCCTTCTTAACCACCTTACTGACTTGTCCCATTATCCTTCAAGAAGCTGTGGGCATATACTCCAAGTTCCCATTGTTCCTCCCACAACTCAATATCCTGCCATTTATTCTATATTCCTTTGCATTGCTACACCCCTCCCAAAGATATTACCTCAGACTTCTCTGGATTAAAAACCTGGACAAAAACCTTGCTGACATGCATTTTATGTCAAATGCGTTGCCTTCATCAACTCTACTTGTTATCTCCTCAAAGAATTCAAATTATACAAATTTCCCCTAACAAATCCATGCTGAATATCCCTGATTAATTTGCCTCTTCTAAATGAAGGTTATTGTTGTCCATTAAAACAGGTTCCAATAAATTTAGTCATAAATGAAGTTAAACTAACTGGTCCATTTATCCCTTCCTCCATTTTCAACAATACAATAGCAGTCCTCTGATCCTCTACCATCATCCCAGTATCCCAGAAGAATTGAAACTTTATAGGCAGATGCTTCCTTTAACAGCCTAGAATATATTTGATCTGGCCCTGGCAATTTATCCATTTTGTAAGAAACTAAAACCTACTTTTTCACAACTGGAGAGGAATCAATTTGAAGTACAATGGCTTGCATGTTAAGAATTTCAGAAAGGTAAATTTCTGAAGAAAAATTAAAGTGATCTTAAGATGAGTTGCAGCAGCTGCTAAAACTTATCTTTCGAGTTGGCACAATGGTTATTCAGGAAGCCTTACTAAACTGAAAAAAATCAAAATAATTACAGATACTATAAACCTGAAATAAAAACTGAAATGCTAGAAACAAACAGGCAGCATCTGTGGAAAGAAAAATTAACATTTCATGTCTGGGAACCTTATTGAGCTGGCTATTGCAGACACCAACTAGGCTTCAAAACAAGCAAATCCAAGTAAATGAAAACTATTATTTTCTAAACTTGAACATAACATCAGTAAAACCATTCATTAACTTGCCTCAAAGGCCAAATATAACTCCTTAAGGAAATACCATGCTGGTATACTTTGCCTGTACAGAAGTCTATGCGGTGCTACTTGTACAGCTTTTATTTTTAAATGAAACACACAATTAGTGAAAAAGTAACACCAATTGTGATGGATTAGTTTGCAGCTGATGCAGCCAGCACAATATTGGAATTTTAACTCATTGTTTTACAGTTTGAAAAGAAAAATCTCAAAAATCTATAATGTCTTTTCTGCTTCTTGAAGAGGACATGAAACAGTATTTGTCCTTGTATCCATAACTAATACATCCAAAAATGTGTAAAGTAAGGTGTATTGCATATTTTTGTCAGTTCTAATACCATCTTAATGGGTGAAGTTGGGCTTTTTGGGAAGGGAGGGAGCAATGGAGAAAAAAAGGGAAGAAGTGCTCAATTGAAATTAGTTGTTATGACATACAAGACTTCCCTTAATGTTGAAAACCTCAACAGAGCTGTAAAATAATTCCTTTTGACATAATATACTTACAACAGAGAAAAGCAAAGCACAATCAAACAAAAATGAATATCCAACATGAAAGATTTTCAAAGGGGTGAAAACATGCTTGATCAGAGATGGGGACAAACAAAGATTTATGCATCACAGCAAAGCAGTAGTCCAAATTCAGAGTGAGATGCATGTTACACAGATCCATGACCTTCTCTATACACACAAATTATTGAACTAGGTGGTAGCCAATCCTTGAGCAAAAATCTCCATTGTCTGAGAAATACCACCAATTTTACTTCTGGTAACACCAGTACAAAGTGCACTGGTATACAAAGATCACAAGGCCTTAAAAAGCTCAAAATATCAGATTCTAAAGAGTAAATCACCTTTCAAATAATTCTTGGGTACAGCAGATGCATCACTAAGACAACAGACTGAATCAAGCTGACTGACAAACAAACAGCAGACAGCTCCAGATGAGTTGGAAGTTGGATGTCGGCACATTGGACCTTGCATTTGTCATTAGATTCACCATAGAATCCAGCAGATAGAATAATTGCATCCTGGTCCCCTGCTGGAAAGGGGACCTGGATGCAATTCACATCCAACTCTTTCCATTTATGCCAGAGAATGCTAGCATTCTAACAGTATCCCCTTTCTTTAAAGTGGATGGCCAACCCTGTGAAAAAAGGTGTGCAGGTTAAGAGTTTAAGTTACTTTAATTTCATGTACTTAATTATTTTTGTTTTTATGCTGTTTAATTTCTTTGTTGTAATCTTTGCTATTATTTACACCTATTTGAAAAGAAATTTCAAATAATCAGAGTTATTTAAAAACACTTCAAAGGGCTTGATAGTGGTGAGCTGTCAAATCATTCACAATACACTGCCTGAGGCCTACTTGTCCTTGGGAGCCTGCTCCACCTCACAGGACACCTCTAGGGTGCAAAGGGTCAGCTCATTTAGCCCATTGCATCCTCAAAAGGTAAGTGTGGACAAGCAGGCACCACAAGCTGCAAGTCCAAGCCAGGGTCTGGTCTAGAACAATCTGGTTCAAAAAAAATTAAAATTTAAGCAGTTTGATGATCCTGGACTCTGTCGCTTGTCATCTCAATTCTCAATCTCACTCCTACTCTAGTCTCCACCACTTCTAGTACAAGGCCCAATGTAAACTAGAAGAAAAATATCTTCTGCCTAGGCACTTTGCAACCACCTGGAACGAACAAAGCATTTTCCAACTTCCTATTATTATGCACATTATCTATACTATTCTTAGTGTCACTTGATCTGCCTGAACCTATCTCCAAATGGTCTTTTGCCTTACACCCCACTCCTCCCACAAAGGGCAGCAGATTTTCTCCCCTGAAATACACAAGTGAACCTTAAGTTCTGTAACTGCCATTATAACATTTTCTTTTAAATTTCCACATTACCAACCAAATTTAAATTCCCTGTGTGCCACAGACTTGGATCTCTGGACTGTCAGTCCAGGGATTTAGATCACTCGCAGGTAATTCAACTGCTGTACTACCACTACACCTGCTTACAATACGTACAACATGCAAAATATAGGGGTGCAGGTTGGT
>JARFYF010000084.1:15277566-15294026 GCA_030265395.1 Rhina ancylostomus
GGCGACCCTTCCTGAAGTCCACTATCATCTCCTTAGTCTTCTCCACATTCAGGGAGAGGTTGTTGTTGCTGCACCACTAGGCCAGTTGCTTCACCTCCTCTCTGTAGTATGTTTCATCGTTGTTTGTGACGAGACCCACCACTGTTGTGTTGTTGGCGAATTTAATAGTGTGATTGGAGTTGGATCTGGCCTTGCAGTTGTGAGTCAGCCAGGTGAACAGGAGCAGGCTGAGCACACAGCCCTGAGGGGAGCCAGTGTGATGGTGTTCGAGGTTTTTTCCCCTATTTTGACTAACTGTGGCCTGCAAGTGAGAAAGTCCAGTATCCAGTTGCAGAGAGATGTATTGAAGCCCAATGTGCTCAACTTCCTGATCAACTGTTGTAGGATGATGGTGTTGAATGCGGAGCTGAAGTCAATGAACAGCATGAACACCTGATGAAATTTTCCCAATGCATGTTGGGAATGGGATATAGATCATCAGCCTTCCCAACCTCTACAAATTCTATTTTTATCTATTCAATATGTTGGGAGGGGAAAAGAATGAGGTATTTTTTCCAGCCCTTTAAATGTGAAAAAAAGGATTCTCTGGACTTCAATACTTCACAATTTTTGCAGCTTGTTAGTGTGATGTATTAATTGCCAAACTTAGCTCTAATTTGTAAATTATGTCCACACAGGCATCAAGTTTTTGCTATATTGGCAAAAGAATTTTTCACTGCGCCATTCACAGACCAGATCTTCAACTTCCTTGTTCCGGCACTGTCTACTGCAAGGATTTCCTTTCCTTATGTACCTTTCCTAACTGCACTATTAATACCGAAGACAACCTCTTCAGTAGGACTTACTTATACCAGGGATATGGCACCTTGGCTCCTTTACTTTGTTCTTGCTGTGGGTGAATCACAGATAGGTATGAGTTTTTTTTGTACATAGAAGGTGGATCTTGTAGTATTTGACTTGAATGATCTAGGTTAATGATTTGCCAACAATTTTTTTTGTATTTGGAATTCATTGTGAATACTGTGCCTTTCTCTTTAGATTAGTGTTTTTGTAGTATATTTACTTTTGTATATTTTTTTATTTGTACATGTTCTTTGGGTATTTAACATAAATTTGCTGTTTTAGCATTGTGCTACTTGTAGTGGTATTCAGTATTGTTAATGTATTCTTTAATGGTGTGTGAGTGAAAAGGACATAACCTTGTACTTTATGTGCTCCCTCAATTAGCAATTCTATCCGAGGAAGGCATGCTTGTGTACCTAAGGATGCTACAGATTCTTTTACCACAGTTACCTATTTCATTGACCGGGTCAAATGGCAGAGAAATTGGTAGTGATTCAGAGAATGAAGAGGAGGAGGAGCGTAAGATGGTTACCAACAAAGTAAGAGAAACTTGTAATTGCTGCTTTTTTTTCTCCCAGTTGCATTTCAATTAATTTCCTTTTAATTGTGTATTTTATTTGAAGTGATTTGCAAAGCATTTCAAGTTTTCTTAGATCTTGTTGATAAAGTTGTGGACTGCACATGTCTTGGGTGCTAAAACAGTGAATGGTAATCTCAGTGAGTTAGAAACTTTCTTTGGTCAAATTAATTGGAAGTAAATTATTTAATTAAAAATCATATTGACAGATCAGTGAATTGATAATTAAATCCTTTTAAGCACCATTATGTTTCTATTAAAATAGAGGGTCTATGGGTAAGCCTAGTAATTTTTAGGGTAGGGACATGTTCAGCACAACTTTGTGGGCCGAAGGGTCTGAATTGTGCTGTAGTTTTTCTATGTGTCTATGTTTCTACCATGGTACCCTTTATCAAAAGTATGTGATCATGTGCAAGTCCAAAATGTGCTAAGCTAACAATATTTTTAATTATGGTTTGGTTATACTTCAAGTAGGTAGTCCTTAGCTTGAATTTTTTCCCCACCTTGGGCATTTGTATCATGACAAGCAATGATTCTGCAAGCTGTTCTTGGTCTTCATAACCTTGATAATGTTGTGGAAGAGTGATGCTTATTTGAAGGCTGAGCAAGTACATTGCGAATCTGAGTTGGTAGTTCTGCTTTCTACCAGGGTTTAATGCAAAATGATCAGCCATTGCACCCACTTGTACCCTTACTTTCCTGAATGACATCTGCTTATGCAGCAGAAATAGACCTTGAAACTGGGCCCACCCCAAGATTAAATACAAACAGATAACCATTGGACGCTATCCACATCACTGGTTCTGAATGATCTGAGTAATGCTGCCTAACTAACACTAAGTAATCAGGTTTAAAGCAGACTTGGTAGATTATTTTAAAAGCAAACTAATTGCTTGGAAGGGGGTTAGGAATCTAAGAATTATTTCAGAACTGGAAAAAGCAGAAAATTAGTGACAATTTAAAAGGCAGAAGAAAGTAGGGACATGAATTTGGCTGTACTTAATGGTTTGTACTTAAATGCAGTTAGTGGAGTGAATAAGAAAGATGACCTGGTGGCACAGATAGCTATGTGAAGTGATTTTGTTTTTGAAAAGAGAGGGTGGAAATATTGGTTAAGAAACTATCATAGCTGTGAGAAGGCATGTATTTTAGAATTTTCATCAAGTAAGGGTTGAATTACGGAACCAGTAAGGAGTAATCACTGTTCAGAGACAAAGTCTCTGTACTAGAGACTTCCAAACGTCAAAGGGGGAAGAGCAAATTTGTAGACCAACTTCTTACCATTGCAAAAGTGCTAAGGCAGAAATGGGATTTTAATTACTCTTTCAATTAGGGTACAATCAGTATAAAAGTTATAGAGGATACAATGTTGATAAATTGCATTCAAGAGAATTTTTTTTTAGACAGTATGTTGCAAATCAAACACCTTAGTTGGGCCAGGTTTTGTGGTGGGAGTGGTACAATTTAGTTTTGAGAATGATGCTGGGCTGGTGGAATTTAAAATAAAAATCTCTAATTTGTTATTTCTTTTACTATTGTCAAGAATTTGTGTATGGAATGGATTTATTCATGCTTTAAATTTTAGGGGAAAGTCTGGTATAGACAGGATGTACTTTAGAACATGTATGTGTAGCATTCTGATTCTATGAATTCCATTATTTTTCACTGGATATTTTACTGTTGCCAAGCATTCAGTTTAATTGGGACAATTAAGAAATCGTAACTTGTTTGCCTGATGCTTTGAATTTATTATTGTTTACCTTCAGAATAATTTGTACTATTCCTAATTTGCTATAGAAATCATTTTTAGAAATGGCGTTTAATTCGTTTTGCTTCTTTCCCATGCTCTTTTAAATATATTGTGAATATGTTTTTGCATGTTTGTATTCTGAACCACATAGATGAGTATTCAGTCAGCATTGTTCTAAAAGATTTATCAAGTCACTATCACTTGCATGTCAGAATTTTATCACCTAGTTTATGACTAATTTCTGCTGCCCATCTTACGAAGTTATTTTCCCACTATAACTTTTAAATTGTTGTTTATTTCAGTAAATATTCTGTGATTCAAATACTTCTCAAAAGAATTGGTTATATTTCTTCTGTATAATTTTTTATGTAGAATGAATTTACTCAGACTTGGTTCTATTTAAAGGGCAATGGTAGAATTTCGGTGAACTTAATTACTGCGGAGTGTCTCAAGAAGCTGGACACTAAACAACAAACAAACGCCTTGCTAAACCTGGTTTGGAAGGAATCTGTAAGTGAAGATGTTTTCACTATGATGGCATCCATCTGCCACACACTGATGGTGCAACACAGAATGATGGTTCCAAAAATCAGGCAAGTGGATTACCATGGAAGATTAGAATTCTTAGAATAAAAGTTACTTTTGGGGTTAAATGAAGTAAGTTCTGAACATGTTATGAAAAGAAGCTCTAAATTTGAAGACATGCAGCTGTTGAAAATATTTGCAATTGCTAACTTGACTTAATATGAAAATGAGCTTGAATCTTTTTTTTTGAAAGTGGAATTCTCCCAACCTCACTTTTCCCTTGCAGAAAGCATGAAATAGTCAAAGTTTCTGGGCTGCAATTGTGTAACAGGTTACCATCCCAAGTGTTCTTTCCATGTTCTTAGTCAACTGAACGGTTTAAGATTCTAATTTGAAGGATTTGCAGACCATTGTTCATTTGTGAAGTAAAGATTGAATAAAAATGGAGATTGGATTTTTAAAATAATGAGATAGCAACAATATATGTAAACAGTGCATTTAACAATCTGGGAATACATTAAATTCACAGGCATAAATGTTGTTATCAGTGGAGTGTCTGTGCACAGTCATAACATGCAGATGTACACAAACTGTGCCATATAAATTAACTTCTGATCTTTGGGGTCCATTCACCTTTGTGCACCTGTGTTGATCATTGCCCGCAGCAATCATTGAATCATTAACAACCAGAAGAAGCCATTCAGCCAGTCAAGCTTTCTGGTGTGGACTTCGGGGGCCAAGTGACTTCCTTCTGTGCATAATGACTAATATTTTCTTTGTCATTTCTCCATATCTTGCAATATTTAAAAAAATACTTACGCAGTGACTGTTGAAAATTGCTTTGTCTGGGATAACACGCTATGTAGGGCACTGACTTATAAATGTGAAAACTCTATTGACTATCTTTTTCGTATTTTGCTACATTGTCCATTGTCATTCATCACTGCCACTCCGTACTACCTGATATGGGTTCTCAACTGAATTATCTTGTGCTGATTGCTCTTCCTAGGAATTAAGAACAAAAGTTACAAGTGGAAGTGTCATTCATCCCTTTGTGCTTGCTGTGGCATTCAAAGAGATCAAGACTGATCCTTCAGTGACATTTCCTTGCACTAACCTCCTGTCCCTTGATTCCCATAATATGCAAAATACTATTGTTCTTTCTTAAATATACTCACTGGCTGAACCTCCATGGCCATTAAGGGGAGGGAATTCCAAAGATTCACTACTGTCTGAATGAAGAAGTCTCTTTTCATCTGACCTGAATGGCTGGTTCTAGACACCCTAGCCAAAGGAAACATAATCCTTTGCATCTCCCTTGTCATGCTCTGAAAAAAATGTTTCAATAAGATAACCTCTCATCCTTCGAAACATGCCAGAATATAGGCCCATTCTGTTTAATGTCTCCTTATACAGAGAACCCACCATCCCAGGAATCAATCTAGTAAACCTTAGTTGTACTTCTATCACCCACTCATCCTTGGGGAGGAAGACTCCAACTGTGGTCTCCCCGGGACTCAACTATAATTCTAGTAAGACACTTTTACTCTTGTTCTCAAATCCTCTTGCAAAAAAAGGCCAGAGTACCATTTGCCTTCCTTAATTGCTTGCACGTTAACTTTTAGTGATTCATGTGTAAGGATGCACGCACCCCCTGAACAACTTTTCATTTGTCACCATTTTAAAAAAAACATGCAGCATTGCTATTCCTAATTGTTCAGCATTAATTACTGCCTGTAAATTGAATGCTAATACATCAATGGTAATTAACATGCAAACTGTAAAAGTAAAGCTGCCCAAAGTACGTGGGTGGTACCATAGGAAGAATTAATCAGGAGGATGGCACTCAGGAGGGTTTTTGGAAGCAGATCTCACATTTTATTCTTTGGGATTGGTGTAATTACTCTCTCCCATGGCCTCTTCAGAGTTAATTATCTCAATTCCCCCTGCAACCATCTCCTCATAACTGCTTCAGGCTCTTGCTGTTTGGTTACCCAGCCGTTAAGACTTGTTGGTGATTGCTCCATCCTCTGTCAACTGTATGTTGCCTGAAGAAATGTGGTGCTAACGATTCCTGGAATGTAATGTAGGGGCAGTCTACACTTGGGACAGGGTGTCTTGAGGACCGTGGATTAAGGATGATTGGGAGGTTTGATTATTCAAACCTGGCTTGATTACTTTTCATGGGGTCATAGTAACAGGGCTTTCCTTGAGGATATTAACTAGCTGAAGTAATGTGGCTGGTACAAGGAGATTTATGTGCCAGATAGATTTTTTCCATGCTGATATAATTGTCCTGTACCCATGTATAAATTCATCATAAATTTGTGGTTTTCAGATCAGAAGTAATGCAAGATTCATTTTATAAACTTAGTGTACCTTTAAGTGTTGAATGCTCTCAGTTTCTTAACTGCAACAATTCCCTTATTTGTTCTTGCAGAATTTGTGTTGAAAGAAAATAAAAAATGCCAAAGAGACAAATTTCATCTTTTTTTTTACAAATTGCATTTCTTAATGGGTGCACAGATAAATTGGTGGTTTTATTAGCATGATGGGTTCATTTTGCGGTCTTTTTCCCATATTATTTGCTGTTATTTGTTGTGAGTTATCATTAAACTATCTTGCCTATATATGCCTATGTAAAAGTGTATGTCTTCAAACTGAAGGCTGGAAGGAGAAGTGGAGACATGAGGCTGCCACTTAATGTATCTCTCTTCCCACCTGGCTCCATCTACCCTTTATTCCTCTTTCTTTATCTGTCTCACCTTCCGGCCTTGAGTTTTTTATTGCTCATCTGTAGTTGCAACATCTGTAGTTGCTTGTGTCTCCAAACACAGCTGTGAGCTATTTAAGAAATTTGCTTTGGAACTGACCAGGCAATCTCTTAAGTAGTTCCCTTTTTTGAGAGAAAGACTTCTAATAGGAATGGATATCTACTTATAACATTGGACTCAATGGGAAATAGGGTTCTGTGATAGGGATATTTTTCTAGGAAAATAACCCCTCTGTAATGCAGGGTCATCTGTATGCAGTAAATGGAGCATTGATATACCGAGGGATCTTGGGATACAAGTTTGTAGCTCCCTGAAAGTGGCAATGCAAGTGGATGTAAAGAAGGTATACAGCATTCTTGCCTTCACTGGTTGGGAGTATAAAAGTTGGTGAGTCATGCTTCAGAAATTTCAAACTTTTGGTTAGATGACATTTGGAATATTGTGTGCAGTTCTGGTCGTTGCATTACAGGAAGGATATGGAGGCTTTGGAAAGGATGCTGAAGTGGTTTATCAGGATGTTGCCTGGATTGGACTGTATTGGCTCTAAGGAGAGGTTGGACAAGCTTGAATAGTCTTCTCTTGTGTCAGAGGCTGAAGGGCATCCTGATGGAAGTATATAAAATTATGAAAGGCATAGAGAGGGTAGGTAGTCAGAATCTTTATCTGAAGGTGGAAATGTCAAATACCAAAGGGCATAGGTTTATGGTTAGAGGAGGAATGTTTAAAGGAGATTCACGAGGCAAGTTTTTTTTAAGAGAGTGGTTGGTGCCAGGAACTCTACGTTAGGGGATGGGTAAAGCAGATACTATAGCAATATTCAGGAGGCATTTAGACAAACACATGAATATACAGGGAATATAGGGATACAGACCATTTGCAGATAGATGGAATTAATTTAGATTGGCATCACGTCATCATAGGCAGAGTGGGCAGAAAGGTCTGTTCCTGTGCTATGCTGCCCTATAAAAGGGGAGGGGGGGAATGTGCAAAGATATTTTACTGATGGTTATGAAATAAGATTTGGGAATTTATGATTATTTAAGATTAACTTTAGGCTTGCTTTTATATTCCATGTAGTCAAGTAGTTTAACAGCTGATCTCACAGTTCATAAGACATAGAATTTGATTGTTTCTGCTATTGAACTGCTTGCATTCATTAGTTGGTGTTGTGTTTACACTTGTCATTTAAAAAAAATAAAAATTGTGCTCAAGAGGATATAAAGGTACTCAAATAGGGAATAATGGTGTAGGTGTTCTTGAAAGTGGGTTTGGTGGTGTTGGAAGGCAGAAATCAGAGATTGGGAACATGGTGACTGAAAGAGCTACCATTGGTGTTAGAGCAAAAAGTACTGTCCTGTATAACTTTGTCAGGGGCATGAAAGATCTCTATTGTGATCTATAGTTGGAGGACAATACTGGCCTGCACTGGTGACAATACCATAGAGAAATTTAAAATGCTATAAGAGAGAAACTTGGGTGTATTTGTGCTTTCCTAAATTATAGTTGATTTTTAGTAACCAAAAATGCATTTTGATGTACAAGTGCTATTACCATCCTCAACCTGTCCTCATGAAGAATCTTATTTTAGAACTTGACATATGCTCACACATGCATACAATTATCAATACAGACACATTTCAAAAATTAAATAGTGCACTTATTTTGCAGAAAAGCCATTCTATTGGCCTACTTGCCTGTCAGTTGTTAGGAAGTATCTACACCAAAGGTATTGAATTGTCAATGCGCTTATGCTTGCAGCCATGTTGCATGTTTCCAGTTATTTTAAAAAATATTTGGGCTGTTACTTAGAGACTGTTCCTGATCCAATTGGCACACATTTATCCTCAGGAGATTGTTAAGCAAAGGAATAGACAACTTGACAAATACCTGAACTATGTTCAGAAAGTCATAACTTAAAAAATGGAATTCAATCTTTGGGTGATGTGCCTCTTTGACTTCTCATGTTATATTTCTTATGGAAGGCCATTTGGCCCATCAAGGTTCACTGGCTCTCAGAATTCCCAACAGTTCCACTGACCATGTACCACAGAACAAAAGATTTTTTTATTTTTTGTGTTGTGGAAAAAGTTGCAGCTAAAATTTACTGTAGTTTACGAAAGGAGATTTTGATATTGATATTTGTGTATCAACACATTCACATTTATTAAATGCCCAAATATTTAAGCAAATCTAAAGCTTTGCCAGAATTTTGTGCAAGAGACTAACACATCTTGAAATCTGAAGAGGGGAGACTGTCAATACCTGAAGCAATTGTGAAGCATCAGCAATTATCTAAAGCCATTAAATAAATAGATAATGAATGATTTTAGGAACTCTACTATGCTGATGCTCAGTAAAACTGATTTAGAGCATGGCATTCCACACAGGAAATGGCAGCTGTGCTTGGTACAATTATAGCCATGGTATTGCTTTCTTCACTTCAGTAAGCACCTTTACAAATAACTCACTAGTAAACGTGACTAGTGTGAGACGCATTTAAAATTAGTAGTTATTGCCCAGGGAGGTAGGGTATTTGCAGTAATAAATGCAGACATCCCAATTCAGCAGCATCTATGTTCTTGAAACCTCACATCCTGCCTTGATGTAATTAGTCTACAAAACGCTAATTATCCTAATCGAGCATTGACAATTTCACTGACATCTTACTTCCTCTGGCAGCTATAAAGACTTCTGAACTAAAATAGTGGATAATAGGCTTTCAGTGCATTATTTACATTGCTGTTTTGCATTGAACAGCATTAAGCACAGAACAAGATGAACAGAGGCACTTAAATATACAACCAATTACTTTGTGGTACTACGCTTTAGTGTTCTAGTGTTCTGTCAGCTTTTAAAGTTATTTTTGACGCAGTAATGGTTGATACCAGAATTAGATAATAATTCTTGAAATACAAGAAACTTGTTGGTAAGTAGAATGATGCTTTTACATCCCAGAGTAAGTTTACAGAGCATTTGAATAGACATTCAATAAGTTGAAACTGATATTCTGCATATGTATTTTCACTTGAACCTTTAATAGTTGCTAGGTGTTACAAGTGCATTCTGACACTTGCATGTGAAGCTTCAAGCAATGCTGAGAACTGCAGTTTCTAATTAACTATCAATTAAAAGTGTAATGTATTCTGATGTGCAAGTTGTTTAGTTAACCATTCGGAGCAGTGAAAGTTCCTGGAGGCACTAGTAGTTTTGAATATGTGTATTTCAGGAATGGATATTTTGGACCAGTATGTGGTTCAGACCTAGTGTTGACTGAGATTGATACGAAATATAATTTAGTATATTTTATTTTAAATATTGTATTCCGTGCAATTATAACATGTTTGTACATGAAAGTGTCTCTGTGGCTCGTACTTCAGAACTAATGGGAAATTGTTCAACTTAAGGAAACTACAATCCAGAACCAAGGTCACCCAAACCTCAGTGCTAGAACTGCAATATGCAGACTGCAGTTATGTTTGCTTGTGCATGGAGCCCAAACTCCAAAACATAGACTGAAGCATTTGAGAAGATTGGCCTTTCACTCAAGACCCACAGTGTCCCTGCTCATTGCACAGCCTCCAACAATAAAGGTTTATGCTAAGACTCTGAAAAATGTAGACCGCTTCCTTTATCTTTAGAGTCACCTATCAGTAAAGGTGATGATAAAATTTGTCATTGCCATCAATGTGCCTTTGGTCAATGGAAGAAGAGTATTTGAAGATGAAGTCAGACCTGTCACAGCCCTTGTGGTCTCCTGGGTAACAGTGATCCCTGCCCTTTGGACTATGTATGGAAGTCATCTCAATGTACTGGAAAAATGCCACCAATGGTGTTTCTGCAAATTCCATCAAATTCACTAACAATAAATAAAGCAACATCATTGTACTCTTCCCAGGCTAACCTCCCCAGTACTGAGGCTCGAGTTGCACTCTGTCCCATTGGGCATGCCTTGTTTGTGTGGCTAACAGCACAGTCACTATTCCTAGATTTGTCATGGGAAGAGTTTACTGGGTGGGCAGAGGGAAGGATTCAAGGATATGCTGAAAATCTGCTTGAAAAATTGCACCATATTGACTGACTTGGTGGACCCTTGGTCTAAGACTGCTGAAAATGGCAAAAGAGTTCTTGGGATGACATTGAAAACTTTGAGCCTCTGCATTGTGGGAACACATATCCTGTGTAAATAGCAGTTGGAGTGCATGATAACACAGGCTACCCAATAGCTTGATCTGTCGGTTACATCTATTGAAGGCTTTGCATTTCACACATTGGCCTCATCAATTTCCTTAGAACCCAGAGAACTGGAGTGGAAAGAATTCACCCTTGATACTCAGGGACAGCTTAAGAAGAATAACAAAAAGTATAAGTAGAATAATGTTATGTGGCCTTTAATATTTAAAATGACAGTGAAGGGCCTGAAATTTTATTTATTTTGGTCATGAAATGAGGTAAGGCCAGCATTTATTATCTTTCACTAATTATTCTGGAGGTATTGCTGAACTGTTGCAATTTGTATGATGGTACACCCACAGTTCCTGTTGGTTTTGTAAGGTGTAAGGAGCCCTGGGATATTGACCAATCAGCAATTGGATGATATTTCACAAGCAGTTAGTATTTAACTTCTCCCATTGGTCTTGTCCATTTCAGCTCACAAAGTTTCTGGGGTTGAGAATGTGAACCTTAATGAGCTGCTGTCATTCATTTCTTGAACCACAGTGCGCAGTTCTTGTGGGAGAAATGTATGAGGTGGTTGATTGGCTGCTAATCATGTGGGTTGCTTTGCCTTGGTTGATGATATGCTGGTTGTCTGGTTGGAGCTGCACATGGAGATTACGCCAACATAATTCTAACTTGTGCCATATAGAGAATGGAAAAGATTAGGAAGCCGGTAGGTGAGTTGCTAACAGCAGCTCAGCTAACCCCTGACCTGCATTGTTGGCGTGAATTTTGTGTTTGATGTAGATGACTTTCTGCTCAGTGCTGGTGACTCTCAAGGATGTTGGTAAATTTGATGCCATTGAGTGTGAAGAGTAGTGATCAGTATTCATTTTGATAGAAGTACTCATTTCCTGATACTTGTGTAGTGCAGATGATTTTTCATATTTTCTTATGACATGGAATGAAGCTATTCAGTCCATTGAGTCTCTGCTGGTTCTCAGAGCAATGCTATTCCTCTACTTATTTCCCTGTAACATTTCTCTCATGCCTATCAATTCCATCGTGATGATCTTGCCATCCATGCACACTTGGGATATTTTACAGTGGCCAGTTAACCTTTGGGATGTAGAAGAAACTGGTACACCAGGGATGGCGCAGGGGAGTGAATGTGCAAACGTCACACAGCCCTGCATTGCTGGTGTTATGCCACATGTTGCTAATTTTCATATCAGCCCCAAATTTCTTCCCAGGTTTTTCTGCAGGCTGGAGGGCCATGTCATTACCTAAGGAGGCTTGAACTGAACACTGTTAATTATCAGTGACATCTTGTTTCTACCATGGCATGGAGGAAAAACCATTGAAGTAGTTGAAAATGGTTGGGTTTAATTTACTCCCCTGAAGTATTCTTGCAGTGATACTCTCTGGTTGAGGTGATTGGCCTCCAACAACTATAGTCTTTGTTTTAAATCTAACTGCAGCTGCTGAAGTGTTTCTTGACTTCCAATGACTTGAATTGGAGTTTCTTGATGTCAAGGGCATTTGTGCTTGCCTTGGCTCTGGGATCTCTTGTACCCAAAATTTGGACATGACTATAATGAGTTCTGGAATAGAGTATGAATCCAGTTCAATGTGTGCTTGCCTTATATTGCAAGTATGCTGATGCACTGAATCAGGTTAGTGGATTTAACAGGATTGTGAGGTAGATTGGAATTATTTTTGCTGCTTGCTTTAATTTAAATGTTTCTTGCTGAACTAACCTTATTGGAGTCTGTACAGTGTGGTGTTTGGTTGTAAGCAAATTCTGGCATAAGTGAGAAGAGCTGAAAGTTGAAGTAAGTTTTATTAGTGCTGCACACTGTCTAAATTATGTAGGCTGCATTGTCACACATTTTTCTGCTATATTACTCAATGGCTTTATCCATAGCTCTTTTGGATCAATGTTCAAAATGTAGTAATCAGATGTTATGTTTTGTTTTTCGTATAATGGAAATATTGTACTTGATTTACTCAAAGAATTTAAATAGGGCTGTAGCCGTTGATGTCTAATTTCCCTGTCAGCAGGTGAGAGCTTTTGTTTGCATTTTCATGTTGGTCTAATTGCCTTAATGGTAAATGAGGCCAGCGTAGATTGCTAATTCGACCTCCACTGTAGTTTGCTGTTTTGCTGTAATTGTTAGGAATCAGAATTGTGTTAAACTTGATTGTGCTTAACTTGTGCTGCACAGAGTAAGTGTTAACATAAAAGGTAGAACAGTACAGGAACAGGCCATTTGGACCACAATATCTGTGCTGACCATTGCAGATCTAACTAATCCCATCTGCTTGCACAAGGTCCCTATTCCCTGTCTGTTCATATGTCTATCCAAATGTATGTTAAGCATTACTGCCACATCTGCATTCACGATCTCCCTTGGCAGCATGTTCCAGAAACCTACTACTATGTTTTTTTAAAAAAAAACTTGCCTTGTGAATCTCCTTTTAAACTTTCCCTCTCACCTTAAAGCGATGTCCTCTGGTATTTGACATTTCCATCCACAGAAAAATACTTTGACTACCTACCCTATTTATTGCTCTCATGATTTTGTATAGTTCTATCAGGTTGCCTTTCAGCCTCCACTCCAGAAAAAACAATCCAAGTTTGACTGACTTATAGCTAATGTCTCTAATCCAGACAGCACCCTGGTGAACTACTTTTGCACAGCTCCCAAGTCTCCACATTCTTCCTTTAATGTGGTGACCAGAATTGTGCACACTACTCCAAACGGGGCCTAACCAAAGTTTTATATCTTTATTCTTATACCGAATGCCCCCAACCAATGAAGGCAAGCATGCCGTACACCTGAACTACCCTGTCTATTTGTGTTGCCTCTTTCAGGAAGCTATGGACTTGGGCCCTATGATCTCTCTGTTCATCAGTGTTTCTCAGGGTCCTGCCATTTACTGTATACTTTACATTTGGCCTCCCAAAGTGCAACACCTCACTTGGTCAGATTAAACTCCATGTGCTATTTCCCTGCTCAAGTTTCCAACAGGTCTTGCTGTATCCTTTGACAACCTTGCTCACTATCCACAATTCCGCCTATTTTTGTGTCATCTGTACTAATCAGCCCACCTACATTTTCCTCCAGATAATTTATATATTATTACAAACAGGAAGTCCCAGCACTGATCCTTGTGCAAAAGCACTAGTCACAGATCACCAGTCAGTATAACACCCCTCCACAGCTACCCTCTTGTCTTCTATGGCCAAGCCAATTTTGAATCCAATATGCTGTCTCCATGGATCCTATGTGCCTTGATCTTCTGGATCAGCCTACCACAGGGACCTTGTCAAAAGCTCTACTAAAGTCCATGTTTAGAGTATCCACTGCCCCACCCTCATCAGTCATCTTCATCACCTTGTCAAAAAGCTCAATCAGATTTGTAAGACATGACCTCCCCTGCACAAAGCCATTCTGACTATCCCTAATAAGTCTATGCTTTTTCAGATGTAGATCCTATCCTCAAGAATCTTCATTAATTTCACTGCAACTGATGTAAGGTTCACTAGACTAGATTCCATCAGGCCCTGGGGACTTGTCCACAATGTTTTTCTAGACCCACAACACCACCACCTTTTTAATATCAACATGCCCTAGCATACCCCTCTCCTGACCTTGCAATCCTTTGTATCCATTTCAATGGCAAAAACTGATACAATTACGCAGTACCTTGCCCACTTTCTCTGGTTCCAGACATAAATTCCTTGTCCTTGAATGGTCCTCCTTTCTCCCTAGATACCCTCTTGTTTTTAATGTATGTATAAAATGCCTTGACTTTCTTTTTAATCCTACTCTTCAAAGACATTTCATGGCCCCTTTTAGCCCTCCTGATTCCCTGTTAAGATAGTGTTTAAACATGAAGTCAAGAGCCACTAAGAGAACTTAATTCCATGCAAAGTTAATTCTCTTTTGAAGATGTACAGTACATTTCTTGTGGACATCTTGATGCCTTCAGTGACATTACTCAAAAGACATTTTTTTTCCTGAATCCTGATAAGAATGTTTGCATGGTCTGTCATGAACTGAAATCTATAAATACAGTTGAATGAAAACTTGGCTTCTCTAATTCTTCATGCAATTACATTTTAAAATGGAGTTATTACATAGTATTTGTTGATAATTAATCCCTAAATTGACACTTAAGAAATTAGGAATAAAAAAAATCTCTTTTGTTGTATTTCAGTTTTTAGCTCTAAAGAGGGGACATTACCAAAATGGTAATTATGTATTCTGTGCAGTGGTAACATGTTTGTATTTGTAGAAATTAAGTTCTTCACTCTTTAGAAAACTGCAGGGCATGATTCTCTCATGGAACGTGGGCGTTTAGATATCAAGAAGAAAATAAAATAAAATGGTATCACTTTTGACTTTGTCCACCTAATCAGTCAGCATGACCCTTTTGAAGATAACTTTGAAACTTATTTTATTTGTAAATTGAAAAGAGCTTTGTAGACACTTTTTGAGTAAGAGATAATTGCCTGACCAAGTGGATGAGGTGCTGAAAGAGAAAATCGTATTCATATATCTTAATCGTGGATCAGAATCTATAAGCCATTTAATCAAATTGGTCTTAATTTAAGGACTTGGTAATGGAACAGGCTGGTCAGCCCTTTTTAGGTGTTCTGCCATTCTGTTCAATCTCTGCCATCGTTCATTATATTCACCCTCCCACTTGAATCAATTTGTTGTATAAAGGAGTTTACAATTGTTCTTTTTAAAACAAGTTAGTTTAAATTGATTTGGTTAATTATGAGCAATATTTTGTTCATTTAGTAAATGAAGCAAAATGGGTGTTTTCCTGTTAATTCTGAAGCCAATAATACTTTATTTAAAACCATTATTAAAACATTTTGTTTTCTCCTATTTAAGCTTTCTTGTGAGATTTACTGCAATATCTGTTGCTGAAATTTCATTATTTAATAGGTATGTTTGAAGGAACCTGCCAATCATTTGCAGTTTATCCATGTAAAAGTTCATTGAGCAATTGCAGTGACTGGTGTAGTATCAAGCCTTGATTAATCATGTATGATGGTAAATAAAATGCATTAGACATTGGAAAAAGCCTAAGTAAATAGATGAAAAAGGAAGGAAGTTTGCTGCTCTTTTGTCCAGCAGTCCTGGCTGGAAGACTTTTATTTGAATGCTGAGTAGGTATAGAATTGAGCTTAGCTGAATTCATTCTTCAGCTGAGCAGTCTTCTAATTGTAAATTGGTTTATTATTGTCATGTACTGAGGAACGTAAAACTTTGTTTTGCATGCCATTTCATCACATCAGTGCATTGAGGTAGTACGAAGGAAAACAATAACGGAATGCAGAATAAATTTTTACGGTTACAGAGAAAGTGCAGTGCAGGCAGCCAATAAGGTACAAGACCATAATGAGGTAGACTGTGAGGTCAAGAGTCCATTTTATCCTGTTAGGGGAGCGTTCAATAATCTTATAACAGTCAGATAGAAGCCACCCTTGAGTCTGGTGGTATGTGCTTTCAGGCTTTAGAATCTTCTGCCCGATGGGAGAGGAGAGAATGTCTAGGGTGGGTGGGATCTTTCATTAACCTTTCAATATGCTGGCTGCTTTACCAAGGCGGCAAGAAGTGTTGACAGAGTCCGTGGAGGGGAGGCTGGTTCACAACTCTGCAGTTTCTTGCGGCCTCAGGTAGAGCAGTTGCCGTACCAAACCATGATGCATCTGGATAGGATGCTTTCTATGGTGCATCAATAAAAGTGGGTGAGGCTCAAAGGAGACATGCCAAATTTCTTTAGCCTCCTGAGGAAGTAGAGGCACTGGTGA
>JARFYF010000084.1:15306284-15317485 GCA_030265395.1 Rhina ancylostomus
CTTGTAGCCATTTTGTGTAAATGGCTACGAGTCATTGGGTGGATTTAAGCCAGAGGTTAATAGGTTCTTGACTGGTAAGGGGGTTATGGGGAAAAGGAGTTGCAATGAGGTTGAAGTCGCTGCCTGTAAGGAGTTTGTACGTTTTCCCATGTCTGCGTGGGTTTTCTGCGGGTGCTCTGGCTTCCTCCCATATTCCAAAGACGTTTGGGTAGGTTAATTTGGGGTTTAAAAATGGGCAGCGTGGACTCATTGGGCCGAAAGGGCCTGTTACCATGCTGTAAATAAAATTTTTAAAACAATTTAAAATCAGCCATGATTGAATGGTGGAGCAAACTTAATAGGTACAATGGCCTAATTCTGCCCCTATATCACATGGCCTAATGGCTACTCCGGTTCAGATTCTGGTAAATGGGAATTGAGAGTGGAGGATTCAGTGATAGTAATGCTATGGAATGTAAGAAAGTGATAACAGGATTTTTTCTTGTCGGATATCGTTATTGGAGAGACAAGTATCATTGCCTGGTACTTTTGTTGCACGAATATTACCTGTCACCTGAAATGGATGACTTGGTAGAGTTTCTCAGTGGTTGATAGTGTGAGCCTCGATGTACAATAGATGCTCAATAATTGCATGTATCAAAAAGTGAGATGCATAGATTTTTGTATTTAAACAGGATCAAGAATCTGGACAAGGTATAGTATTAGCCATGATTTTACTGGTTAGTGGAAAAGGCTCATGGGCTTGTGTTGCCTTCTCCCTTATTTCTTATAAATTAATCTTTTATAAGAAATGTGGCTTTGCTCATGGGTTGAAAGTCTCATTTTCTCCATTAGGATCCAATACAAAGATTTTCAGAACGGGAGAAGACCAGACAATTGCTTGAGCTTTTTATTTCATTTAGTCTGATTATGGCTAATTAGTATCTTACCACTATTTGCATACCTGGGTGCCATAACCTGCAATGAAATCTTAATTTGAAACAGTTTCCATGAGTGTCATTATTACATCTGTACTGAGTGGATGCCCTTTATAGAAAGTGACATCAATGTTTTACAGATTAGAACAGTTGCTGTTTTTAAATCTTAACTTCTAGAAATATCACATAGCACTTCTGTTTAATGGTTCTCTCAAACATATTCTGTAAAATTTCCACCATATAATTTTAATTTATTGGTATGGGTTTATTATTGTCACTTGTACTGAGGTACAGTGAAAAACTTGTCTTGCATACTGATTTGTACAGGTCAATTCATCACACAGTGTAGTTACATTGCCATTCATTTTTATCTTGTGATTTAAGTATTAGAATATGATAGAATACTTAAATATGCATTTTTGTTAAATTCTTTCCCACTGCTTAATTGGTGCATTCATCATATATCAGTATGAACTTTGTAAGGAAAAACAGAAAATGCTGGAAAGTCTCAGCAGACCAGGTATCATCTATGGAAAGAGAAATAATTAATATTTCAGGTTGAGGATGCTTCGCCAGAACTGGGAAAGAGGAAACAAGTTAGTTTAATGTTGCAGAGAGGGTGAAAGCAGGGTGAGACCAAGATTGCTATGGGGATGAGCTGTAGATGAAGTCGCCCAGTGGATATTTTAATGAAAGCAGTTGAAGAGAGAGCACATAAAAGAACAAAAAGCTGCTAAATGCAGTTCTGGAGGAAATAGCAAGCAGATTAGGCAGTGGCCCACTTTCACATAGTCCATTTTGACTCCATTTCACTTTCTGCAGATAGGTTAGTGACAGACATCCACTACAAGAACCCACAAATTCTCACAGCTATTTCTTTCCCCTTGCAGGGTGGGAGGAACTGTACTTTCTCCCACCCTGTAAGGACCTCATTTCATTCTCCCAATTTCTCTGTCTCTGCTGTATCTGCTCCAGCGACAAGACCTTCCCTGCTGAACTGTGGCTCTTCCACTATTCTGTAGTTGACAGAGCCTTGACCACATCTCATCTATTTCTTGCAGCTCTGGATAGAATTCCCCACTAGTTTCTGCATTCAGTTGATCATCCTTTGCGGATTCCTCTAACAGGCACACCTTCCCTACCCTTCCTCTTTCAGCATTCTGTTCTTTTGTGACTCACTTGTCTGCACTTCCATCGCCACCAACCACTTCTCTTGGTGGTGATGATTATTGCCTAGTTATTGTAAAACAAAAACCTCCCACCAACTGCATCTGGCGGGTCACTAGCAATGAGAAACTTAATTGGACTAACTGCATGAATAATGGTTTTAGGAAGTATAAGAGTTTGGGTATTCTTTGGGGGATTGACTTGTCTCGATTTCACATAGTATTTTTGTATGCAAGTGTAAGTCAGGAGGGTGATGGAATGTAGTCCCTTTGACTGGACAAGTTCATCTCCGATAAAACTCAAAACAAAAAAAAAGGCGCTATCCAGGATAAAGCAGTCAGTTGATTGGCAACCCATTGTCCAACATAAACATTAATTCTTCTGCTTGTGCGCCATGATAGTGTCTGTAAAATCACTGCAGCAACTCTTAGATCTGCAAACTCTGCTAGATAATGGGCCTCAAGGTTTCTCTCTGAATCAGACCTCCTTGGAAACACTTCTGTTATCTTCTTAAAATCCTGGAAGTTATTAACAAAGTATTGAAAGAGCATCCTCTTCAAAAAGAGATTGCTTGCCACTGCCTCCTCAAACCGGTGCTGTGCTTAAATATCAATTCGGATTGTGCCTTGGTCTTTTTTTAAGAAAAGGATTAATTGTTGCTTTTTATTTACTGTAACATTTGCAATTGTGAAATAAAACCAAATTGAAATGCTGTGCACCAAAATGCCACATGGAAAATTAATGCTTTCGATGTGATTTGAGGACAGTCTAGATTAAATGTTCCATATAGAATTATTTTTCCTTTTTGTGTGCCTTGCCATCTTTCACAAATTCAAGTTTTTAATTGTACATTTCCTGTGCAAAACAAATACTGGAATTTGTCGTGAGTATAATCAAACAAGGGAGGAATGAGGAAAATGATGCCAAACACAATGGTGAAAAACTAGGGGAAATCTGCACTTGATAGGCAGCAATCTGAAGCACTCAACAGGAAAGTCTGAAACATGGATAGAATGTTGAAGAGAATTTTGTTTTAAAATACAGCAACTTTACAATTTTCAATGTGAATTCTCAGATTTGAAAAAAGTGTTGCATGTAACATTACCTGGAACTCCAAAATGGCCATTTTTACATTTCCTCATGATTTTGATGTTAGCATATGAGACCTCAACTGGACTTCTGATGAGACTGTTATAACTTCAATCATTGTCTAGATTCAGGTTGAATGGCTCTGGCAGGATGAACACATATGGATACTATTTGGCTTTGAGGTTAATTGTGTGGCAATGGGTTTTTGCTTTCCATAGAATTTCATGGAACAAACTACCTATGGATGTTCCTCAAGGTGGGGTGGGAGGAGATATTGAAGGTTAAAATCATTCCTTTTTTCTGCCCCCTCATTGAGATAGCTAACTCAATAGAACAGTGGATATTCATGTGCTTCAACAACTCATTGCTTTAATTTGCTAGGTTACTGTTTTCTCTGAGCTACCTTAGCCCTTGTAAAAGATGCAATACAGCAGGTGCTGACTAAACTAATTAGATCACAGCAGGCACTGTCTTTTTTTAGACTGAATGAAAAATGACTTCAGTTGACCTTGATATAGATATAGGGTGATGGATGGGCTGAGTGATTTATTTTTCTCGAAGCTTCTTTCCTGTTTAAAGTTTCTGTTGGGACTCCTTGCCCTTTAAATGCACATTCAATCTACCATGCAAGATATACAAAAAGTGGACCTTTTATGTTTCATGTGAATGAGTGTTGCCAGATTATCTGTAATAGGGATCAAGAAAAGATGAGCTCATAGTGACAGAAGTGAAATGAAGTGTTAAATTATAAATGGCCCACCTCATTATTGGATTCTATATTGCGAGCTATAATTGTTACAAATAAACTGAACTTTCATTGGAAAAAAATTGTAAATGACAGAGCAAGAAACATGGTATCAACTGAGGCTTTTCATTTAAAATGTGCAAAAATGAAATGCATTTCCCAGATTGAATATTAGATTTATAGTTTTATTTCCCAGTGACCCATAACACGCTAATGTGGAGTGGAAGCCATCAACCAATTCTTCTGTTCCTTTATCGCAGCTTTTTTTGGATCAGAACAAAGCTATCTATTTAATTGAAAGAAGTTAATTGAATGAAAATGATCAACTAAGCTTGTATTAATATTGCTAATGGAAGATTCTGCTTGGCCGTGTTTGGAAAGAGATGTCATGCTGGAGTTTTGCAGGCACCCATTAATGCTTGCACTTAACCTGATGGGCTAATTAAGGAATGCTTATTCATTCTACAAGTCAGGGATAGCTGCTATTCAAACCAATCAGCTTATTCTTTATAATGTATTGCACTTAAAGAAAGCTGTTAAGACTGGCAGGGCTAGTAACTGATGATCTTCTGATTGAGATGAATACAGTGTTAATATATTAGTAAATTTAAAATTATAATTAGGATGGTAGTGAATCATTGGTAAAATAACATTTTGTTTTTTGGCTAATTTTAGTAATTAAGTTAGAGTTCAATTTGATTTATAGCCTGACTCAAATTAATGCTGGTTTCTTCTTAAGAACAAGCAATTGTTTTAACTTGTGTAGTTCAAGTGAGCTTGAAGATCACTTGGACAGTCTTGTACTTGCTGTAAATGTGAACCATATGTGTTCTTTTTTATATAAGACATGCAGCAAGCAACTTGCTAATTAATATGGTCAGCCATTTGCAGACAATTTGAGACGTTTGTCATTTAAATTGTTTAAATGACAGCTTGTTAAGGTAATATCCAAATCAGAATTAATTGGGATGTAAGTAGGTTGTTATTTTTTTCCAGCTTTAAATTTAGCTCTAGGATTACCATGATGAGTTTGTACATTGTATGGGATGAGAGCCATACCTGATTTTTAATCCAGTGTTTAATCCCATATTCATCAAAAAAGGGCTGGAAATATTTAGCAGGTCAGGCTTTATTCATTGTGAGAAAAATTAACAGTTCAGATTTATGACCTTTCCTCAGGATATAGTGTTGAAAATTCAAAACCTGTTTTCTGTAATGACAACTTTGAAGTCTACAGAAAGTTTTTTTTTTGTTGTAGGAAATATAATTTGATGATATTCTATATAGTTCTGTGCATTTTACTTTCTGCACATTACTTTCCATTGGTAATGAACACCTATTAAACAAAATGGTGATTAAAAACTTCTTGGTGTATGTTTTACTATGTATATCAATGCTGCCTGTATTCAGTTTCATTTCAAGTGACCATACAAGTCTGGCCTTTTAACCACCCTGAACCTTTAATATTGGACTATGGTTCAAAGTCCAAGACACCATGAGCATTGCAGTGCCTTACTAATCTAGCCATTTGTTATATCTGAAGATTGTGTCGCCAAACATTCTCTTTTGGGAGTAACATCACTGTACTCACCTGAACTTTACAGCAGGGGTCAATGGATGCTCATTAGCAATGGTAATTCATTTGTTCTTTGTGAGTGGACAATTCTGGCAAAAGCTGCATTGATTATCTGCACTTAGTTATCCAGAGAAGGTAATGATTATTATTGAATAATTTGTTTACATTGACCTTCTCTTGAGATGTAGCATCAAGACCACTTAACAATCATGTTAAGAAAATTCAAGTCTTAATTTTTAAAGATACCTCACATAATTGACTAGTCAGTACATGATACTAAACTATACTCATTTCAAAATCCCAGGTCAATTCTGTGTAGCATTAATGAATCCTGGGGAAGAAATAAGCATTAGTGTTAGCCTTGGCATAATTTAATTGAGCAGGGAGTTTTTCCTTTGGTTTCTAAATGTTTGAATATGTATATTCAATACTTGAGGTGGCTTTGATTTTGACATGGGTTTGGTGAGAGTGAAGGGGATTAAAGAAAGCAAGGTGGTCTGCTGTCTTACAAATGAAGGCCTTTTTTGATTAAGGTACCATATTGCTGGTAAGTGTTGAATTATAATCCAAGTCTTGGCACTATTTAAAAAGCAGAATAATATTAGTTATGTAAAATTAATGTGAACTGATTTTGCATAAAATTCAGAGTTGGAGTAGTTAACATTGAAAAATTATGGTTAATATTTTAAAATCTTTATTCCACAGTTTCTTTTGTACTTCAGAGCACTTGTATATACTAAAGGCTTGGGAAGACCAATGGCCCCTTGAGTAACAGATTTGTACAGATAAAATAAAACTGTTACTTGTGCAGAAAACAAATTATAGCAGAGTGATATAATTTATGTCACTTTATTTCTTTCTTACAGGTGATCTCTAATTTAGTGAAGATGCTCAAGTCAAGAGACACAAGAAGACAGTTTTGTCCTCCTGATCACTGGCTTTCTGATCAAGTTAATATCAGAGCTGATAAGGTGCGTGTTGCTAATTTGGGTGATCATAGACGAAGGGACTTTCACAAATGTATTTTTGAATCCTTTATTTTGGAAGTTAATAACTAAACATGCTTGATCTGGTTTAGTAAAGTTGGTTCTAAAATAATAAACCTGACGCATGAATTACACAGTGACGTCAAGTATTGGTGATAAGTTTTCGTCCAGTGTCACAACCGTGTTCGTATTAAACGACATTGTCAGTAATTGAACAGTCACTCTGATTCATTGATGAAAATTTTCTTTTTGGGCAACTACTCGGGATTGAGGGTAACTTGCTCCCACTCCAGTTTTGTAGAATCTGTAGATTCTGCCACGTTGGCAAGAGGTGCTTGAGAGGACGGGTGGATTCTTTGGGACGTGGTGCACTCCTTCCATCGCTTTCACTGGGCTTACACATTCTGCCAACAAAGAGATTTGAGTTTCTCGATACTGTCATGCATGCTGTTCCCCTTTTTTGATCAGTCACAAACTATGGATTCCAATGAGTCAGCAAGAATGTTGCATTTTTCCCCCAAGAAGGCTTAAAGAGCATCCTTTGAAAAATGCAGTAGACATTCAGAACTGCAGTTCTTTTTGCAAGGTTCTAGATCATCCTGTAAGTCAATGCTGTGATAAGAAGGCTGATGTTAGTTCATTCAGTGGGAACTTTGCTTATAAATAAGCTAATTTTTATATCAAATCAAGCTCCTTGGCTTTACCAGTTCTCATTATTCTTTGCCACTGGTGAATCCTTGTCATATTTACATACTTGGTAGCCCTTATGTTACCTTTATCCTTCCAAAGAAATGACTATAACTTAAAGCAAAAACAGAACTGGTGGAAGAACTCAGCCAATCAAGCAGTATCTGTGGAAAGAAACCAGTTAACGTTTCAGGTCAGCGACCCTTCCTCAAAACAGAATCCCTGGCCTGAAACATTGACTTAGTTTCTCCTTACTGCTTCTTGACTGGCTGAGTTCTTCCAGCATTTGTTTTTGTTTCGAATTCTAGCATTTGTTGTTGTATTTGTTCTCTCAAATATAACTTCTATTTTGGTTTTGTTAATAAATTGTAGTGCAACTTGTATTTGACTGTTAACCACATCATTAAGTGAGCAGAAATAGCCCCAGAACTTAACCACCAGTTCTTATTTGAAAAATTATCCTCTTAATTGGCAGTTGTAAATTGCCCCCAAGTGTTTAGATGAGTGGTAGAATCTGGGGGGAGTTGATAGGAATGTGGAAGAATATTAAAAAAAAAAGTGGGATTAATGTAGGGTTGGTGTAAGTGGGTGGTTGATGATCAGCACAGAGTTGATAGGTGGAAGGGCCTGCTTCTGCGCTGTATTGCACTGTGAAAGGCAATGGATCCCTTTTTAGTGCTAGCCTTAAACCTTGTTTAAAGGCTCTTGTAAAATCTTTGTATGCTATATTCACTGCAATTCACCCTCTTGACCATATGTTGTTTCCATATTTCCTTATGGCGTCAAGTCCATGCTGATCACAGAGCAATCCCATTCTTCCCCTAATTTTTCCTGTTACCCATTCTCTCCACATTCCTTTCAAATTCCCCAAGATTCTATTACCTACCTATACGCTAGAGGCAATTTACAGCTGTCAATTAACCTATCAGCCTGCAAGTCTTGGCATTGTGGGAAGAAACGGGAGCATGGGGTGAATGCTAGAAACTCCACACAGACAGCACTAGAGGTCAGGATTGAACCTGGTTCACTGGTGTCCTAAGGGGACAACTCTACTAGCTGTGCTACTGTGTCTCCTTCTGTCTCCTCAAATCATTGAGGTTTTTCCTTTTGAAATTTGTGCTGGTTGCTTTTACTTAATCTTGTTATTGTTAGATGCTAATATTCCCCCACAGATGCTAAATTAACTGGCTTTGGTTATAGTTTTATCTCCCTTAAAAAAAAATGGCTGTGTGATCCCTTTCCTTTGCACTTGTCCATTCTGACTCCAAGTGCTAAATTATAATTTTAATAGTCAAAGCAATTTCATTCCTCAAAATTGGGATGTGTCTTGTTAGGTCCTGGTGCTTTGTTTTCATGTATGTTAGGCACTCAGCTGATCAAAGGCTTATGAATCATGACAAAATTATACTGCAGAATCTAAGTTCGTACTATGTTATTGAGCATGAAAAAGGCCTTTTAGCCCAACTTGTCACTGACCAAGGTGCTTACCTGAGCTAATACCATTTGCTTGTGTGTAGCCCATGTTCCTCCAAAGCTTCCCTTTCCATGTGCCTGTCTAAATGTCTTTTAAATGTTGTAATTATCCCTACCTCTGGCAGCTTGTTGCCAATATAGTCCCCTTTAAGTCTTTCCCCTCTCACCTTAAATCTATGTCCTCTAGTTTTAGTCTCCCCTAACCTGGGAAAAAGATTTTGACCATCCACCTTTTATGACTTTACATGCCTCTATAAGGTAAATAATAAATACCTTGGTCTCCCTCGCTCCAGAGAAAGCAGCCCAGTCTATCCTTGTAACTTGAGCTGCCAGTCCTGGCAACACCATTGAATCTTTTCTGCACTCTGTAGCTTAATGAAATCCTTTATAACATGGTGACCATAACTGCACACATCCAAGTGCGGTCACAGACCTTTTTTGCTCTTTCCTCCTCTATCTTCTTTCCCTCCCTCAATACTTAAAAGCTGTCAAATCTAACCTTTGCCAGTACTGTTAAAAGGTCATCGATCTGAAGCATTGTCTGTTTCTCTCCCCACTATGTTGCTTGACAAATATTTCAAGATTTTGCTTCTAATTTCCAGCATCTGCAGTGTTTTGTTTGTGTTTTACTTAGCTTAATTGCTTTCATTTTGTGGTCACCAGTTGTCAATACTGAATTGATTATTTGACATGCCATTTTGTGTTTGATAGAAATACTAATCTGAATTCCTGTGAGGCATTTAAAGTAAAGATATCGATTGTAAAGTTTATTGTTTTAAGACCAACAATTACTTAATGTCAGCATCTCTTTAATACTAGGTCACACAACTCTATGTGCCCTCAGCCAGGCATGTGTGGAGAATGCGTCGAATGGGAAGGATAGGACCACTGCAGTCAACACTAGATGGTAATTGCCATCCTCTTACTGTAGTTAATTTATGTTGGTGGTATTTATCGCATTAAATGAAGAGTTTATTGCACAATTCACTGCTCAGTCAATACGTGTCTGCAGAAATTGCTATCAACATTTCCATCAAATGGGAGTAAGTACATTGAGCAGAAAATTGACCGAAGTATGAATGATGATGAACTAGCTAGGTTAAAGTTAAAGAAATCTAGATATTTGGCACATGTGGCTTGTGTCCAGTTGGTGTGAAACATCAATGGATAATAAATTTGCGCTGTATTGTCAAAACAGAACTCAACAGATAAATGTGATAAAGTTGTGCTTTTACAACTATTATAGTAAAACCATTCCTTGATGTATCCAGTTATGATATTATGACATTTGGTTTTGAGAGACAGCATAGAGAAAAATTGGAAGTGACTCTATTTTCAGCAAAGAGTTGGGGAAAATTGTCCTTTTTGTGCTCAGAATAAGTCTGTTTCTTAGATGGTAATTCTGCTGTAACCACAAAATAAGGATGCATGTTGAAAGTAGACAAAGGCACATTTAGGGCTAATCTACTTATCCATTACTCCTGTATTTGCAGATGTATGGTGGCTGTAAATTGCTAATTTTGGCCTCTTGTGCAACCCGTTTCCTTTTCTCTAGTGGCTACCCCAGAGCCCTCACCATACACACATGCATCTCTAAATGATCCCTTTTATCAAACCATCCTTGTAAGCTCCTTCCGTGGTGGCATACGTTCTTATCTGTGAAGCTCTTAGAGTTTTCTTTCTATATTAAAGGCATTGTTTAAGTGCAAACTGGTCTAAACATTGTTTAATTTGGAGCGATAAGAAATTGGAAATCAAAATCATGGAATTATTTTTGAAAAAAAACAATTGGATGCAGTTTCAGCAGAGTAGAAAGATATTTCGCCTGAAAAGATGGTCTGTAATGAACCATTATCTTCATTTCATGGGAATCAAAGACGTCCAGTCATAGTATCACTGTTTATTATGTAATTTCACTGAGTAGCTTGGTTTGGAAACTTTTTCAATTTGAATTAAAATAGTGATCTAATAAACTTCAGATTAATAAAGTAATTCTTGAGTTGACTTTCAATAGAAAAATACAATAAAATTGTAATATCAAAATTAATAAATCTATTAAAGATGGGAAAACTATTTGCCTCAGTGCTAATTGTGAATCTGATATTTATGCAATGTGGACATTTATTTTGCAGTAGTTTACATTCTATTTTATGTGGGTTTGCGTGAATTTTCAAGTCTACTTGTGATTCTGAAACTCTTTATAGAGCAATTATACCTTTTAATGTTAAATGACTTGAATTTTGAATGCAATTCAGCAAAGAGTATAGTGTGAAACAAGCAGATAACAATGTGTGTATGATTTGTTTAATGCCACTTGACTCCACATGGAATAAACTCAATTAGTGTGAAAGTACTGTTGAAGCACATATGGCTGTGTTTGTTTGGCCTTTTTCATTTACTTAAATGGCAGCCACTAGAATGATAAATAGACTTCATTGATCAGCAGAGAACATATTTCTTGTAAAAGATAAAAACTTGATGGAGAAATGCAGATAAAATTGACTAATTGACCAGAATAATTGAGCTCTAGTGGTAGCATAGTGGTTTAACTTTGCTGCACA
>JARFYF010000084.1:15329358-15339534 GCA_030265395.1 Rhina ancylostomus
ATTTTTACTTCTAACATTCTAACCTTTTTACTTTTATTTTACTTATTATCATAAGTAGTTATTAATAAAGTAGTTTTTAGCACTTATACATGTCTTGATGTGTTTCTTTTTTTTTAAGTGTTAAGACCTGAAATGCTCCTTGCCCTCAAACTCCCTTCCCTTTTGAAAACTGCTTAAAAATTGCCCATTTCACTACACTTTTGGTCACATCCTTTGGTTTCCTATTACTACTTTATGCACGTCTTTGGAAATGCTGTGACCTATTGTTAAAGGTGCTGTTTAAATGCAAGTTCTTGCGCATGGAATTTGTACCTTGTGCTTCCACTTGTGGGTGAGTTCAGAATTAGGTTATGAATATGATCACTAATTGAATTCGGAATTCTGGAGAAACAGCTTAGTTGTGAGAATGTGGAACTTGCTATCACATGGAGTTGTTGGAGCAATTAACCTGGATGCATTTGAAGGAATTCCAGTTAAGTTCACAAACAGGAGGGAAGAAGTTGAGGGATATGTTGATGCAGAGAGAGGAATTGGGATGGGACGAAGATTAGTGTTTACATCCACACAGATCTTTTGGGGCAAAAGGCTTTCTATATGCAGTAAATTCCAAGCAGAATCATGGAAAATTGGTGATGGCATATGACTAGTGCTGGATAGTATAACTGAAAAGGCTACCACTAGGAAATAGTAACTTAACAGGAGTGCTCCTCATTTTTGTTCCGGGTAAGCTGTATTCTGCTCTTGCAAGATTTATGGTATAATCACATTGTTAACAGAGCACTTAAATTTACTGCATTTTGCTACTTGTTATTGCAACTGTGGTTGCCTTTTCCTATAATATTTGGAGAAGTAAAGCTTGTAACTCAAGATTTCCACAAGGCACTGTGGAATTATTAGTGGATGTGTGTTGCAAGGCATATGATTTGTCGAAAGTGATTTCTTTTTTATTGCTTGGCTTCATTCAGAAAACAGCACATTTACAGCCTTTGGGACCTTTTAAGTAAAATTCTACTTTGGCAGTAAATCAAACCATGTATGTTAAGTAGAAATTAATGTGGTTTGTCAAGGAAACTGCTGCAAAAATAAATGCAATCCTAAAGGAAATCTGTGGGGCAAAAAGTGTGATTTTAAATAAAATGAAATCTGATTCATTCACCAAAATTATTAAAAGACAAACCAGCAAGAAGAGATTATTAACCTTTAAAGATTACTTGAATCTGGATAAATGATGCACATTATTTCTTGATCGGTTTGGAAATGCCAATTACATTTACGTGTAGAAGATTTTTTAACAAATGTTGAATGCCAAGATATGCTCACTTAACAATGAATGTAGATATATCTAAAGATAGATATATCTAAAGGTTGAAGACTGTCTGGCAGAACCTGATAGGTTAACTTTTACTCTCTCCACAGATGCTATCTGACGTGTTGTTTCCAGAAATTTCTGTTTTTATTTCAGATTTCCAGCATCTGCAGTTTTTAAAAATTATCTTTAGTTGCAGGCATGTACAGGTATGTGGCATCCTCAATGTTTCAAGGTGAATTTGCCCAAAAAGACAATTTAGTCATCTGTCCCTGGGAAGAGGATTATTATGTGACAATTAAATTTTATTCTTTTAAGATATTCAAAAATTAAATGATGTACTTTGGAAGAGCCTTTCGCAAATGTTTTGAATAAGTAACAGCTGATTTCTAGTACTTGCTGTTTTAAATGTGACCAGTGTACTCGTGACTTCAGCAAAAGTGTATGCATTATGTTGTTAAAAAAAAACTAAGTGAAATACTTGCTGAAAATTCACTATTTGCCCTATTTTCTAGAATCTGACCTGAGAAAAAGAATACGCGTTCACTTATTAAATGCACATGGTTTAGATGAAGCTGGAATTGATGGTGGAGGAATATTCAGAGAGTTTCTTAATGAACTGCTGAAGACTGGCTTTAACCCAAACCAGGGATTTTTCAAAACAACGAATGAAGGACTTCTGTATCCGAATCCTGCAGCAAAAATGCTGGTTGGGGATCACTTCACCAGACATTACTATTTCCTTGGAAGAATGTTGGGAAAGGTGAGAGTTAAAGTATCAAGTCTGTCTCAAAATATTTTTGTGGGAAATGGCTTGAAGGTAATGAGACTACCTTTTCTTTCAGGATAAATTTAAAGAAACACTTTGTCACGTTTTGTTGCACTTGGAGTCCATGCAATTGGGGGGGATTGTTTTTCGAAGGTACCAGTACGAAATATAAGATTTTAACTTTTTTTCTCAAGGGTCATGAGATATCCAAAGCGCCAAGGAAGAATGGTTTTGTCAATTCATAAAAGAAATGACAGATACAGTAATTATCAAAATATAATATTGAGATTAATAGGTCAGGGGTTATGGGGAGAAGGCAGGAGAAAGGGGCTTAAAAAAAATCAGCCATGATTGAATGGTGGAGCAGACTCGATGGGCTGAATGCCCTATTTCTCCTATTTCTGCTCCTATATCTTATGACCTTATAATACAAAACAGACATACAGTGCATAACAAACTCATCAATTCTCTCGTAATTCAAGCAATAGACAGCATGCTGCCGCAGTGTTAGCAGTGAGCAGCAACAGTCTTTCCCAGTCAAGGTTTTGAGCCTCTGAGCATGAGGGATTTGCCTTGAGCTCTCAGTTAGCTGGGTTTTTTTTTGCCCTCTGCATGAACTCAGCCACCCAATTTAAAGGGACTGGCAAATGCTGCTTATCTATCACTATCCTGATTGACTCAACCTATTAATGAACCAATTGCAAACAATCAGGTCCTCAAATTAACTTTGTTAAGTAGGTAATGTAGTTGTGATAGTTGCTCATCCCTGGCATTACTCAGTCTTGGTATGACCTGTTAGTCATCTCTTGCGAAACCTGGGTGTGTTTTTGCTGGTGAGTTGGGGTTGGGTGCGCAGGCAGGTGGTGCAATGACACTTCAGGTAGTGCAACTGTATCATAGCTCCAGCAACTTGGATTCAATTCTGGCCATTAGTGCTGTCTGTGTATAGTTTGCATGTTCTCCCTATGACTATTTGGGTTTCTCAATTGCTCGCTTCCTCCCATGTGCCAAAGATATGCTGGTGATTGGGTTAATTGACTACTGTAAATTATTCTGAGTGTAGGTGACTGCTGGGAGCATCAGGAGTGAGAAGATGGTGTTGGTAGATGAGATAGCATAGGTGGAGGAACTAGTGCTCTGAGAGCTAGCAAAGCCAAATAGCATCCTATGTCATAAGGAAAAAGCTTTTGGCATCAACTCGACTAGGTTTGAGTGTTTTGTCTGTCTTAAGGTACACGTAGTGTGATTTCCTTATCTTCATTCTAGTGTTTATTTTTTTTCCCTGAGGAAACTTATAACAGGTGCTTTTAGAACTCTGCTAAAAACTCATCCATTAAAGCTTTAAACTTGCATGCCTCTGTTTTTATGATTTCCTCCCTGATCACAAAATGATTGTAGTGCCATTAGCTCTATTAGCAGACTGTAGTTCATATTTTTCCACAGCCTTTCTAAATATACTCTTGCCAACTAATCCTGAACTTTCAACATAGCAATTTTATACCCAAAACACTAAAATAAATTGTAAGAAGTTGTATTTCTGCAAGCACCTTGCAAAAATAAGGTAAAATCTGTTGGTGTATGGTTTTCAAACAGATTTGATGATGCCTTTAATTTCATTTTTCTTTCTTTACAATTATACCATTTCATTCTTTTTTTTTAGAAGTTATTGACAAAGTGCCTCCTTGATTCAGACTTCACTAAGTGAATTGTTGAACTTAGTCTGAATGTTTTTGCTCTTCACAGCTGTGGGAACAATGGTGCCACTATATTGAGCTTAAGAAATCCCATGTTCAGGTCTTGATTAGTGACCCATATTCAAAGTAAATGGATATTGGGTGCTGGACAAATTTGGTTGCACCTTAAGCTTAATGCTCAATGCTCATAAAGAACTTAAAAAAAAGTAACAGAAGATGGCAGGCATTTTTGGGTCTGTACCATAACAGATTCACAGGAGGGAAGGGTAGAAAATTTTTAGGATAGAGAGAATAGAAATTTAGTATGTAATATCAATGTTATCCTCAAAGGACTAGTTTTTAAATCAATGAATCTGTAAATGAAATACAAACCAAGGTATCTTCATGCTATTAGAAATTTAAAAATCTCTGTTGTTGGCGAAGTGAATTGCTGTTTTTCAAGAATGCTGCTTTTTTTCTTACCAATATTTCTTTGAGGATAACTTAAATACTTAAACAGAAAATACAAGAAATAATCAGCATTTAGGTAACATTTGTGGAGATGGTATTAACATTTTGGGTCAATGATCTTCCATCAAAATCAGAAAAAGTTGAAGACAAATTTGGAAATGCAGTGGAAGGGGAAAAGGACAGAAATGAAGGTAGGAAGATGAAATGACAATGAAGGATGGCTAGCTGATTCAAAAAGTTTGGTAAAATTGATCTGCTTAAAATTGAAGATCAGCAAATTCTATCACAATTCTTCCGATGTTGTAAAAATCAGTCCAATGGACTTCATGAAAGATTAAAATTTCAAAATTAGTTTAAGTAGGTATTTGTGGAGGGAGTCCAAAACTTGGAGTCATAAAGATTTGATTATCATTGTACAGTAAAAATTGAACATTTTGCTGCTGCTCTGATTTTGAAAATTGGAAGGGAAGTGTTTCCAGTTAATACTTTGTAAATCAGTAGAATTTGGTCAGCATGTGTGATTTTTTTTTAAGGTATCATTTCCTTCATTGTTGTATTTGGTGACTGGTTCACTGCAGTAAAGGCTTAGCTCTGCTCATTTAATGTGTTGACAATTATCATTTGGTTAATAGCTCTACCACAAGTTGGATGATATATTTGTAATAAGAATATCTCCTTTCTTAGAGGCTAGGGACACTATGGGAACAGCACAGAATCAATCAGTACCAAAGAAAGTTAGATAATGCAATACAACCAACTCATAGTTTCTTTCAAAGGCAGTAAATGTACTGTTTAACATTATTCATTTAATTCCAGAGCTTGGAGCTCAAGAGCAAGTTATTCTCTATTATTTACAAAAAAAAGTTAGTTGGAAAATTACAGCAAATGTTCTGTAGCTTCAGCAATAATGGGTTGGAGGATACACTTTTAGTTTCAAGGTAGCTGGCTATTCTGTCAAAGTTGAACAACCTCCTTATCCACAAAACCTCAAACTTGGAAACACAGTTTTAAGAAATGAAAGGTCTCAGACTTATGGAGAGAGAAACTGAGTTAACTTTTCAGTATAGTCCCTCTTTCTGGTAAATACTGTATATTCTGGATATTTCACATCCTAGGTAGAAAGCTGTGTGAGAATGTTTTCCCCCACTAATATTAGGAAAAGCTGATTTGGCAAACTCTTTACTGAGTTTGAATATTTGAAGGTGACAAATGGAATATTCCAACACATCTCAATGCCAATGAGCTTGTTCTTTATTAGATGGATGGAAAAAATGCTGCAGACTGAGCTTAGTGAGTTAAAAATGAATTGTTTCAAGTACTTAACATTAAAACTATGACAGATAGCTACCGTCTACAACAAAACTAATTATATTTCGATTATAATTGAAAACAAGATGTAGATTGTAAATACTGTATGTTTCATGTCTGAGCGAAAAACTGCCTTTTAGGGTGCTATTGATTGATTGCTACCTATATTTATTGGGGCATAATTAATTCAAATTTACTTTAATGCATGTGCAGTGATTGTTTAGTGTGATTCAGTGCACTAAGGTCTTTATAGCCATCTTAACAGAAGGGATTACCTCATGTCGCTGGCCACTTGTCAATTAAACTTTCCATTAAGAGATGATTCTTGATTCTGTTTGTGTAGTGATTGCATTTTGTTGGCTTTAAATCAGGCAGTTAGACAGAGCATAAATAAGCAGTCAAAATATGTGGTAATGGCATTTTGATCTGTTTCACAGTTAGAGAGACCTAAAGGTCAATTTGGTTGATTTATCTTGCTTTTTTTAAGGTACAGTTCAGTTTGCATGTAGCTCACCTTCGTAATGCCTAGTCAGCTAGTTTTAGTGAAGTTACCATCTTGTTTTCTAATATATTTGTTTTTGCATTCTGTGGACTTTAGCAGATATCAAAACCATATAGTGACGAAGGAAGGGTCTTTTTATGCACCTTTTATGAACATCATTAAACATCACATTTTACAGCCAGTCAAGGACTTCCAGAAAACCAAAAATTGCAGATGTTAAAAATCTGACATAAAAACAGAAAATGCCAGAGATGCTCAGCAGGTCAGGCAGCATCTATGGAGAGAGAACCTAAGTTAATGTTTCAGGCCAACAGCCATTCACCAGAAAAGCTAGAAAACAAGCTTTAAGTTGTAGTGAAAGGAGAGGGGTGGAGAGAAAGAAGATGTATGGTATTGGTAGCTGAAAGGAAGGAGACACGAGACTGCAGATGCTGAAATCTGAAGCAACACCAAATGCTGGAGGAGCCTGGTGGGTCAGGCAGCATCTATGGAGGGAAATGGACAGTCGATATTCAGCTGCAAGGATGGTGGATATGTATTGTAGTTAAACTGTCTGAAAGAGTTGTAAGTGGAAAGTTATGAGAGTAGAGATGAGAGGGGGAAAATAAGTACTGGAACTGAGGTACAAAATACAGTATTGCTATAAATCTAAAATAAGCATGCTGGAAAGGCCCAGCAGTTGGGAATCTATGGAGAAAGAAAAACAATGAATTAACTTTAGAGGTTGATGACACCTTGTATCAGAACTGGGTCTTTTTGCTATAAACTGGTTATCTAAAGCTGACTTTAATGTGGAGTCCCAAAGGCTGTTGTGTGCCTTGAGTATGCATTGGGCTTCATTAGAACAGTGTAGGATGCTGAAGACATAGCTGGGAATAGCATGGAGAATTACAATGACAGGCAGCTGAAAATTCATGGTCACCTTGTGGACTGCAAAGCAGGCTCCCAAACTACATTTTGCTTTCCCCAGTGTAGAGGGGACCACATTGTGAACTTCAATGCAAATTGGAAGAAGTGCAAGTGAATTCTGTGTCACCTTGAAGGACTGGATTCCTAGATGGTGAGAGAGGAATAAAAGGGGAGGTATTGCATCCCCTGCAGATACATGGGATGATGCTGTGAGGAGAGTGGGTGTTGCTGAAGATTACACCAGTAAACCAGGGAGCTGCAAAGGGAAAAGTCCACTAATGCTGAAAGGGGGTTGAAGGTGGCAGAAGATGCAGAGAATGATTTGTTGAAAATGGAGGCTGATGGGGTGGAAGGTAAGGACAAGGGGAACCTTTACAAGTGTACTTTTATCTAACTGCATCTGTAACTTATCATTTCCTAACATGCAGGTACACAAATATTAAACTACAGCTCCCACTGTGCCCCTCCTCCAGCCCCCATTACTCATTATCACTTCCCTCCCCCCACCTGGTTCCATCCACCCATGACCTTTGCATTTCATTCACAGGCTCCTCCCGCACCCCCGCCCCCCAAACAAAAATCTGGTTCTGGTTCCATCTTCCATTCACCTCTCCCCTAATGGTTCCTATTATCACCTCCGTACTTATCACGTTCTAGCGCTGGAAGCTCTCTGCATTCCTGCTAATCTTCCTCCAGCAGCTGTCTCCAACTTTTGCAGTTGCCCCACCCCACTCTATCTGCCTCTTTCTTTTTTCCCCTCTCGGCCTCCATCTGTCATTCACCTGCAACTGTCTCCTAACTCCAGCCCCCTCTTCTCACCTTTCCTTCCCGGCGCAATTTGCCTGTCATCTTTAATCCCTCATCAGTCCAGCAATCATGAAATACTCCTCTTTCACCACTCCCCTTCTCTTTCTCCCCATCTCCTCTCTCCAGTCTCAGTCCTGATGCAGGGTTTCAACCTGAAATGTTGGCAGTTCCTGCCCCCTTCCCACAGATGCTGCTTGACCCACTGAGTTCCTCCAGCAGATTGTTACTCTTACTGCCAGCTTGTCCTTCTGCAAAGTCCACAGTCTTGAGAAATAGTTTTATAGTACTTACTGCTTTTTTCATGATGAGAGATGGAGTTTGTGCATTCACTGCAGTGTTTTTAAATCAAACCTTTGGCTTGCAAATTGTGTTAATTACATCTTGTGTTTTGTTTTTACTATGGTAATCTATTTTCTCTCTGGTTGCCATCTGTATTCTCTCATAATCCTGTTCTTGTTCCCAGTCTACTTACTGCCATTATTCTCTTTCCTGCAGTTTTGTGCCAGGCTGTAATGTAACCCGAGTTCTCAGAGCGCCACTAATTTTGAGAGAGATTACTGGTGAAAGCATAAATTCATACCTATGCTTTATGTTAAGCACTTTGTTCAACCTGTGTCACCTCCACTCTAGAACCAAGGTCATCCTAATCTTGATTTGTAGTATGCTGAGGATGTTCTTGTATGCTCATGTTCTGAGGCTTGTCTCCAAGTTATTATTGACTTGTTCCCTGAATTAGATTAAAGGATGGCTGTTGAACTGCAAAATAAGCTTTCTACCAATCTGCCCTTGCTGTGCAACATTGCCCTCCAGCAAATGTTGATGGTAAGACCCTTGAAAATGTGGAATACCTCCAATAACTCAGGATGGAAAAACAACAAGATGCTGGAGGAACTCGGGTCATGCAGCATCTGCGGAGAAAAGCAGACCATCAACATTTTGGGTCAGGGCACTTCTTCAGGACTGAAGATAGGAAAAGGGGAGCCCAATATATTGGGGGGGGGTTTTAAAAAAAAGACCCATGATAGGTGGACAAAAGAGGGGAGGCGAGGTGGGCACAAGGTGGTGATAGGTAGATGCAGGGGAGGGCAGATCCACTGGGGGATGGGTCAAAGGTAAGGAGAGAAAGGAAAAAAAGGGAGAAAAAAAAAAGATAGGCTAGGAAAGGGAAGAAGAGAAGCAGCATGGTGGCAGGGGAATGTTGAGGGGAAGTGGGATCGGATGGGAATTACTTAAAGTGGGAGAAGTCAATGTTCATGCCATTAGGCTGCAGGTTCCAAGACAGAAAAATGAGGTACTGTTACTCCAATTCATGCTTGGGATTCTACTGGCAGTGGAGGAGGCAGAGGACTGACATGTCATTTTCTCCCTGGTTATTCATTGCATGGAAATTTTGGATAGAAATTCCAAACCCCCCCACATCATTGACCTGATTGAGAAATGAAAGACTTTTCCTAAATAGCAACCTTCCCTTACCTCTTCCAATTATAGTTCCCTATAGATGATCTAAAAACACGAAGGAAGTCAACAATCCCATACGTCGATGTACGATTAGCTGCTGACACTCCTGTCACACGTAAATGCGTGGATAAGGATTTTGAGCAATTGGATCCAGTATCAACTGACAAAATCAATACAGCTGAAGGTTTTGGAGCCATGAGTAGGGTACAGTTTTACTGTACTACCTCCATTATAGGAGTACAGTAAAACTCAAAATCTGCCACCCTTGAGACTTTTAAATCTCTCATTACATTTCACAGGCATTTAGATAGATACTTAAATAGGCAAGTAGAAGGATACAAGTCCTAATGTGGGCAACTCAGATTAGTGTAGATAGACAAAAAAAGGTCAGCATGGACGTGGTAGGCCAAAGGGCTCAGTCCTGTGCTGTACTATGATGTAGTAATGCTGGATGAGCAGATTTTTGGGGCCATGTTGCTTATTAATATCCCACACACTTAGTTCACTTTTTTAAAAAAATGTTACATAGTGGTATAATAAATATTCCAGTGAATCTGCTGAATTTAAAAGAAAATGGAAAACAGAGCGTGGTGGCTTAAAAACACAGGAACAGGGCCTGCTTGGTTCAAAGGGAGTGCAGAAACAGGGCCTCAGAGTTTAAAGGGAGAATGGGAAAAGGGAGCAGGAACAGGGCTGTAGCGGGTTTACCGAATCAAGTGAATTGAGTTTTGAGGGAATGAGAAAACATGGCCCCAGAGTTTAAAATGGACCAATGAAACAGAACCAGGTGAGTCATTGGGTTTAATGAAAAACCATATTGTGGAATATCAGAGAAGGATTTTGGAGATAACTATACACTCAAAACTGGAATGAGACAGATTCTACTTTTTAAAAGCAGATAAAAGTCTCCTAAATATAAACACAGCACAATTACTTCATACCTTACCTTTGTTGGGAAGTAACGTTTAGTTTT
>JARFYF010000084.1:15339634-15352271 GCA_030265395.1 Rhina ancylostomus
GGAGCATTGGGATTGTTTTGAGAACTTAGAATCCATGCTTTGTGTACGTAGGTGGGCTGTAAACTGTGAGGTGTGAGCCAAGCTATTTGACTGCCCTGCCAAGCACCACCTTCCCCACCTGTGACAAACCCTCTGGTCCCACATCAGCTTCATCGCCCAACGCAGAATCCACAAGCTGGAGTTGGAAACAAGTCATTGCAAAAGAGCTTTAAATCACTGATGTAAAAGTTATCAAAAATTGGGAGAGAGTAATTGAAAGAGCACCAACCATTGTGAATGAATATTGCAGAACAGCAAGGGGACTAACTGAAATGAAAAATTAATTACTGGGACACTGGGCAAAATGAGAAAATGACCAAAAAAGCAACTATTATTAATATGTGCATTCCTCTTAGGGAGAAATATAACAGCTTAAAAAGTAATACTTAAAAGCAAAATGTCTGATAACTAGAGTGAAGAAATGTTACTTGGTGGCATTTAAGTGCAAGTTTCAGATTGTCCTTTAAACTATTTTCCAAGTAAGACCACAACAGAGACATACAGGGAAAATAAGTACAGGCTGAGAGAGTACATGCACAATTGATGGGAATTACTAGATACTGGGCAAAAACTGACCCACCTACATATTGTCAGGCTGAAGTTCACTCCTAGTTGTTCCAATAACATAACTGGCAAAATGAAGCCAGTTCATAACAAAAAGTATGTCCTATCCTTTTGAAGGGAGTAAACTCCTTTCCACAATGAAGCTAGTCTCCATCGTGCACAAGGGTTCAATGACACACTAGGTGGAATGGATTGTGGGTAGATTTGGCAACTCCAAGTTGGGTATCCTTGAAGTGCAGTGGGCCATTGGCAGCAGTTGAATTGTATTCCATTAATATTTGAGATTTTGTGATTTTTTGCATCCTTTGCTACTTTGTCATCAGTAAGTTTGAAATCATCCTTATTTTGATGGGGAATATATGGGCACACCTTTGAATAGAGTCCTAATAAGGGTTTGACAGGGCTATCTGCAGGCTGAATACCAAAAGCATGAGGTGTAAACATAGCTTAACGTAATCAGAGGATCAGTTTGAGTTCTGTAGACTTCTATCTAGCTTCTACTTTAATGGTAGAGCCATGATGAGCATGCTGTTTGCATCTTGACCATTTCTCATCTTCCTGGTTTTAGAATGATGATATACATCAAGGTTGTTATTTCTGGTGTGTTTCTCCATGTCTTTCTCCTTCATATAGGAAATGATCTGATCTAAGGGTGATAATTTTTTTAAATCCTTGTATTTGCATTTTCCTTTGATCTGTCTGCTTTGGTACAATTATGGCACTTTTTCAAATGCTGAGTACCTAAACGGAAATATTAATTTGATGCCATAATGAAGTGGAAAGGATCTGCTAAAGATGTGCGCTTTTTTTAAAACTGGAATACAACATTCCACACTACAGGGATTCCTTTATTTACTTTGAAATCCATCCTAAAAATCTAAAATATGCTGTTGAGAGAAATTCCACTTAAGTCAGCAATACTAGTGCCCCAAAGCTGGTTACTTGAAAGAAACTTGGCTTGAATTTTACGTCTTGTCCAGTTGATGGCATCTCTTGCCTGGTAGCACCTACTGCCACCTTTTATGACCTTAAACCAGCAAATGTCTTAAATGAAGTCAACATTTATCAAGCTGAGAAGGGAAGCTGAAACATGAACTTCCCTGGTGTGGAAACACTTGATAGTTGTTTAACTGGCTAAACCATTAAGGGAGCTTCCCATCAATGTAATTTTGAAAGCGGTCTGTCATAAAGTGAGTATAAACACAATCCCCAAATAACCAATATAGGGCTTATTGTATGGTGTAACATGGTTTTCAAAATGGATTGGCACTAAATTGCAATTTGTATTATTGATTTGTTTCTTAAAAATATTAAATTTCATAGCTATCAAGGTTAAAAGCATTTACATGTATTGATGTAAGAACTCATGATGGAAATCAAATGCCTAAACTATGAAAGGTTGAATATGGAAATGAGTGGGTGCAAGGAAGACCTTTTATTGAAGACGTGGTTTATAAACATCTTACAAATTTGGAATTCATTTAATCTTCTCCCAGAGCAGTAATATATCTTATTGTTGAATCTTACTCTTATTTCTTAAATGTGCTGTATTATCCTTAGAGGGTGCTAGAATTTTTGTTTATGGAAATTACTGTTCCTCTAGCTAGTTTTACTGCAATGCAATACACAAGCAGTGGGTTCCTGTATCTCTCTGCATGGAGAAATGACAAGAAATGCTCAATAGCTACCTGTGCTGTCAAATATATCCTTCCTCATCAGTCAAGTTACTGATGCATAGGCTGTGTGATACCTACTTACCTCTAGACATGTGTGAACCCTTAACTTGCTGTATGGTTTTAAATCCACTACTTTTTCAAATGCTGAGTACCTAAACGGAAGTATTAATTTGATACCATAATGAAGTGGAAAGGATCTGCCGAAGATGCATGCTTTTTTTGTAAACTGGAATACAACATTCCACACCACAGGGAGTACTCCCTTTTCAAAGGTACTCCCTTTTTAAATCCACTACTCTCTCCTCATCAGTTTCAGCAATGATGATGAATCTGAGACAGTCTGGACAGAGAGTGCTGTCCAAATCAAGAAATGCATTCAAGGTGCAACAACAAGTCTCCCAGGGTTTCAGCTGCCTCAAAGATCTGCTTGGTTCCAAGCAGGATATGGTCACCAAGTGCATAAATGGTAAATCAAATCACAGATGGTGAATGTGATAACCAGAAACAAACAATGAACATTACCTCTTGCCCGCGAAACAAATGTGATGGAGCTATCTTTGAGAGAATCTGCTTTTCAAAAGGAAAACAATGGCTTACCAATCTCAGTTTATAAATGTTGTTGCAGCCCCATTCAAGAGAGGCAGATATGATAATGAATGAAGACAGCATTTCAAGGCACTTTACATGTTTTATTTGTTTGTGGAACAAACTATTATGGAGGAAACTATCAGCAATTCAACAATGAGATGATTTGAAGCTTCAGGTCATAAGTTACAATTCTGCAAGAAAAATTCTGGGCAGATATTTGGAACACTTCTATGATTGAAAACCTGCCTCCTGTGTGGTGGTCTGAGCTTCAGTGGCTTTAATCCATATGATGAACAACTAATTGATGAACAGCTGTAGTTTTTCTATGTTCTATAATAGAGGGCTATGGGTAAGCCTAGTAATTTCTAGTGTAGGGACATGTTTGGCACAGCTTTGTGGGCCGAAGGGCCTGAATTGTGTTGTAGTTTTTCTGTGTTGTATGTTTTTCTATGTCCTAATACCTTCTGAAGCAGCCTGGCAAAGTACTTGGAAACACTGAGGAAGAAAAATAGTTAATAAATGCAGCTTTGTCCTGGCTGCATGAGTGCAAAAATAATTTATGTAAATATTGTTTTAATACTTTCCAGCAGAACAACAGAACTTCCTGCTGTAATTCTTTTAAAAATCTCTTTATAGGCATGCAACTGGAAAGGTTATTTTTTTCTTACCAGTTCACCTTAACATTGCTGCTGAAGAGAGCAGCAGCTTGTACAGATCACACTGCTCTCTCTAGCGATGTTGTGGTGCAATGACATCACTAATCTAGGCACATAGAAGAGCAAAACTAACCAAGTGAAGTGGATTTGAGCAATGCATTAAGTAAGATTATGTAGATTACAACATCTTCTCTAGGTGGATCTGGAATTTGCAGCTTTCTGTATTAATTTTTAGATTGGTACCACCTGAACTAAGCTGACATACTTGAGAAAATTCAGATTGTATGCAAGTGTATGTTGGCATTTTCTATAAATGTCTGAGGTATTACAGTCATAAGAACGCATTGGACAATTTTTTTTAAAGTTAGGATTTACTTTGAAATGCAAGGTGGGTACAAAGTCTCGCATTAGATTATTTTAACAATATTGAATTATATTAGTGAATCACCATATAAACTCTCAGTAATTTAGAGCTCATATGCCATTTGTAAAAGGATAATTATGCTATGTTAAATCTGGTTGTATTTCCTTTTACACCTTAAAGTATATGATCTTGAAATTAACATTACTTTATATGTATAATGCTTTAAATAGTAGACTGATCATGTGGTTAAACTTTGAAGGTCAACCAATGGGAGGAAAAAAATTATTTACATGTCATTGATCATATTTTGGGAATAATTGAGATCAACTGTATTTCCATTCTGTTCAAGAATATGGTGATGGAATAGTGGTTAATTTACTAGGTCAATAATCCAGAACTTTAAAGTAACATTTTAGTGATCAGAGACAAGATGCCACTATGACCTCAGAAGAATTTAAGGAAAAAGCAACACATTTAATTTTGGCAGCCACAAAAAGCTACTGGAATGATATCTGGTTCACTAGCATTCTTCAGGACAGGAAATCTCTCCTCATCTAGTTTGGCCAATATGCGACCCCAGACCAATGTGGTTGATTCTTCAATGTCCTCTGAAATGGCTTAGAAATGCACTCAATACAAGGGAATTAAGAGTGGGCAATAAATGCTGGCCTTGCCAGTGAGGTCCATACCAAAAAAATGAATAAAGTTTAAAATTCCAGTAAAGTGCTGCATGGCAGACAAATTTAGCAATATTGCATTCACATTTACTGTCAGTTTCTGTCAGTGTTAAACCGCTAATTTTGTGCTCCATCAATAGAATTTCATGTATGTATCCTAAATTATGTACACTGTTGGTATGATGTAAATTTACTTTGAAATTTGATATGAAGGTCAGTGTTTATGCATAGTTCTAAGTATAGTTCCAGTTGATGATGATAGAAGAGATGGCATTTAGTTTCTCTATTGATTCTTAATGCCATAAGTTCTAAGTCTATTTGGCAGCTTTTGATATTGTTCACATTTCGTTTCCAGATGGTGCCGCCATTTGCATTAATTGCTCAGCACTTACTTATATTAAAATGGGTTCCTGCATAATTAATCCACTTTCGTTCAATTATTTTGGCACCGATTTGGGCAGTAAATATCCTTAAAGTACAGATCCTGGAAGTGTATCTCTTAGTTTCTCTTAATTTTGTTAGTGGTTTATTAAATGTAATATTTTACAAGGAGTTGGTCAAAATTTGCATATTCAAAAAACTTGCTTGCATATTACAATTCACATTAGAAATTGAAATACTATAATTTTTCATGTGTTTTTAATGCAGTTAACCCAAAATGCACTTTAAGTAGTATTTAAGTGCATGTTCAAAAGTGTACTACATTTTAAAATAGTTTGTCTTCAGCCAAGGACTAAAATTGTATATAAAGCTGCTCATGGACTCTGCTCCTTTCCTCCAAATGCACTTGGTTTTTTTTTACATCTTTTGAGAGAGCTGTTCGTGATACAGCACAAGTGCACAACATAGTTGATATCTGAATTTTTCAACCATGGGTACTTGCCCTGGGAAACCATTTCTTCACCATCTTCTGTTAGAACAGAATGAGCCTTTACCACTTTCTAGAGCAATCTTTTCAAGCTTGTATCAGTTGGTGTTTTGGAATTTCCTCTATGGATGGTTTGTAAATTAATGAACTTGGGCTGTAACTCCACTAAATGTAGTTCCTTTTTCTTTCAACTTCTAAGTTGCAAATGAATCTTAAGTTTTCCTCTATTCTCCTTCAAGTGTGTGGAAACTAATATTTTGATACAGTTTATTAGAATAAGGCTGCAGAATAATACAAATAATGCAGTTTAATAGCTCATGCAGAGGTGATAGTGGCTTGCAAGCAGTGTGACAGCTACAGGAATTTAAGTTCTCCCTTTTTTCTTGGATTTTGCTCAGTACTGTTTTCTTTATGGTTAATTTTAGGGGTGGGGAGATCACCCCCCCCCCCAGACAAATCAAAAGCTGATTTCAATAAAGCCCTCTTGTCAACCATCCAATTTTAAGATGGTGGGTAGCAAGATGAATTTCTTAACCTGGACCCCAGGCTTGGAACACTGGTATTCTTGTTAAAGTGTCTAGCTAATTTTTGAAATGCAGTTAGTTAATTGAAAGGGTCTAAGTAGCAGCACCCCCATTCCCTTAAGGTGAAGTATGCTCCACGAAATAAAAAGAGAAAATGGTGGAAACACTCAGAAGGTCAAGCAGCATCTGTGAAAAGAGAGAGTTAATGATTCAGTCAGGGACTCTCAACATGTCCGAATGTCTAGGATTGTAAACCTATTCCCTCTTATTTGTTGTAATACTATTTATTACAAAAGAAATGCTAATTGTTAATTCCTTTGTTTTATTCATTGCAGGCCCTATACGAAAACATGTTGGTAGAGCTTCCTTTTGCAAGTTTCTTTCTGTCTAAACTCTTGGGCACTAGTGCAGATGTTGATATCCATCACCTTGCCTCATTGGATCCTGAAATGTACAAAAATCTGCTCTTCCTAAAGAGCTATGAAGGTGATGTCGAGGAACTTGGTCTCAATTTCACAGTGGTGAACAATGAACTTGGGGAGGCACAGGTAAGTCCTCAATTTTTTGAATTACCTTTCAAAAACTTATGGCAGGATAGATTGGACAGAGTAACCTAAGGCACTGGTCATTGTATACTGCTTTGGCAGATTAGGTTTTTTCCTGAACATCAGTGTATACATATTAAATGGGTTGCATCTGTAGTCAGCTGTAACTGTGTACACATTAACTATTATCAACTGTATTCGTAATTTTTATCACTCTCATTTTCCAATCATAATGGATGGTAACTTGAGCCCCAACCGTGTTATTTGACTTCAGTTGGTGTTTGATATTACTAGCTATCTACCATATTTATGCTGCTCATAATTGGTAATTGGTTTATTATTGTCACAGTAAAAAGTTGTTGTTTGCATGCCATCCAGACTGATCATTCCATACGTAAGTACATAGAGTTAGGATAAAAGCCTAAAAAGCAATGCAGTATATAGTGTTACAGTTATAGAGAAAGTGGAATGCAGATAAATATGGTGCAAGGACCACATTATGGTAGATTAGAGATCAAGAGTTCATCTTTATCATATGAGGTCCATTCAAGAGTTGGATAGAAGTTGTCCTTGAAAGCCTGGTAGTACATGTTCTCGAGCTTTTGTACCTTCTGCCCAATGGGAAGGGGAAGAAAAGAGAATGATTAGGGTGGGAGGGATCCTTGATTATGTAGACCGCTTTCCAGAGGCAGTGGGCAGTATAGACAGAGTCAATGGAGGGGAGGCTGGTTTTCATGATGGACTGGGCTGTGTTCACAACTCTAAGTTCTTGTGGTCCTGGGCAGAGCAGTTGCCGTACCAAGCTGCGATTCCTTTGGATAGGCTTTCCAAGGTGCATCTGTAAAAATTGGTGAGGGTCATCAGGGACATGCCAAATTTTCTCAGCCTTCTGAAGAAGTAGAGGCACCAGAGTGTTTTCTTGGCTATAGTGTCCACATGGCTGAACCAGGACAAGTTGTTGGTGATATTTACACCTAGGAATTTGAAGCCCTCAACCATCTCCACCTCAGCACCACTGATATAGTTAGGGACATGTATTCTGCCCCACTTGAAGTTAATGACCAGCTCCTTTGTTTTGCTGACATTGATGGTGTGGTTGTTGTCTTGACACCATGCCACAAGGCTCCATATCTCCTTTCTGTACTCCATCTCGTCATTGTTTGAGATCCAGCCCACTACAGTGGTGTCATCTACAAATGTATAAATGGAGTTGGAGCAGACTAGCCACAAAATCATGAGTGTATTGGGAGTAAAATAAGGGGCCGAGGATGCAGCCTTGCAAGGAGCTGGTGTTAGGATAACCATGGAGCAGGTGTTGCTGCCTATCTTTACTGATTAGTAATCTGTGGGTCAGGAAGTCAAATATCCATTTGCAGAGGGGTCTAGGAGATGAGCTAGTTTGGAATTATGGTATTGAAGGTGGATCTGTCATCAATAAATAGGAGTATATAAACTTCTATAACGTCATTCCTCACCCACCTACTTTCCAATGAGATTAAACCCAGCCTTTCCAATCTTTCTTTATGACCTCAGCCCTCTATTCCAGGTAACATCCTCGTGAATCTCTTCTGCACTCTCTTAATTGCTACCACATTGTTCCTGTAATGTGGCAACCAGAACTGTACACGATATTCTAAGTGTGGTCGAACCAATATTTTGTACAATTGCAACAGTGTCCCAGCTCTTGTACTCAGTGCCTCGGCAAGCATACCAAAATACCTTTTTCATTACCCTACTGACCTGTGTTGCCACTTTCAGGGAGCTATGGACTTGTGCCCCAAAGTCTCTGTACAGCAACACTCTCAAGGTTCCTGACATTTATATATATCCTACCGGAATTTGACCTCTCAAAGTGCATAACCTCTCACTTTTCTGGATTAAGTTCAATCTCCCACTACTCTACCCAACTTTCCAGTTGGTGTATATTCTGTATCCTTAGACAACCTTCTCTCCAATTTGCAATTCCACCAATTTTCATATTGTCTGCAAACTTGCTCATCATACCCCCTTCAATCTCATCCAAGTCATTTGTATATATTAAAAACAACCAAGATACCAACACTGATCCCTTTGTTAGAGATTTCTGGTTAGGAAAATCACCTGTCTACCACTATTCTCTGCTTCCTATCACCCAGCCAATCATGCGGGACCATGTCAAAAGCCTTACTAAAGTCTGTGTAAATTATGTCTACTGTTCTGCCTTCATCAATTTTCTTAGTTACTTCCTCAGAAAACAAAATAACTTGCTGATTCCTGCCTTTCCTAGTGAACACAAATCTTGTCAGAATTCTCTGCAACAACTTCCCCACCACTGATGTAAGGCTCACTGATCTGCAGTCTCCAGGCTTATCTGTACTGCCCTTTTTGAACGGGGACAACATCTGGTATCCTCCAGTACGTTACCTCGGCTAAGGAAGATGCAGCAATCTCCTCTCCTGCTTGCTTTAGCATCCTGGGATAGTTCCTGTCCGTCCCTGGGGATTTATCCACCCTAATATGCGCCAATGTTTTTAGCACTTCTTTCTTCCTGATATCGACTTGCATCATACCTCTCCCTTAACTCTCCTTGTCCCTCTCATCAGTATTCAGTAGGGAGAAATGCTCATTGAAGATTTCACTTGTATCCTCTGGTTCCATGCATAGCTTGCCTCTCTGAACCCTGAGGGGACTTATTCCTCCTTTAGCTACCCTCTTGCTTCTAATTATACTTAAAAGGTTTTGGGGTTCTCCTTAATGCTACTTGCGAAGGTCATTTCATGGCTCCTTTTTTGCCTTTCTACTTAAATTTTCTCCTGTGAGCCTCAAGTGATTTGTTCATAACTTCCTAAAACTAAGATGCTTCCTCCTTTTCCCTGATCAACCTTTCAATATCCTTTATTAACTGGGTTCCCTAAACTTACCATCTTTGCCTCTTAATGTTAAAAGGACATGCTGACTCTGAACTTGTACTATTTTGCTTATAAACTCCCACATATCGAATGTTACTCTTTTCCTCCCACCCCCCCCCCCCCAACAGCTGCTCCCAATTTGCCTCTACAGGTTCTGTCTAAGACTATTGAAATATGCCTTTCCCCCCCGTCTAGTACCCTAACTTGAGGACCAACTTTACCTTTTTCCATGACTACCTCAAAGCTTACTGTACTTCGGTTACTGTTCCCCAAGGGTTCCTCCACAGACATTTCAATCATGTGTGTCCTTGCTCTCAAAGGTAAGGTCAAGTATAAGCCCTCTTGAATGCAATTCCTCGCCATGCAAGTCCCTTGCACGAAGACAATCCCAGCCTAGAACAGGAAAGTTAAAATCCCCCCAGTACTACTTTTGCAATCTACCTGCATATCTGTTCTTCTAATACCCACTGACTTTTGGGAGGCCTGCATTATAACTCCATCAAAGTGACTGCCCCTTTCTCAATCCTAAACTCTATCCATATAGCCCCATTGGCCAATCCCTCCAGGATATCCTTCCTGTGTACTACCATGATGCTCTTCCTGATCAGCATGGCAACAACCCTCCCTCTCTTTTGTACCCCCCTCTATATTCCGGAACATTGAGCTGCCAGACTTGCCTTTTCCTCAACCACGTTTCCATGATTTCAACAATTTTATAATCCCATGTGCTGATCCACACTCTCAGCTCATCTGGCCGACCTGCTGTTAAGCCTACCAGCCTTCTCATGTCTTCCTTCTCCTCTCTGCCTATTTTTACTTCTGGCCTGTTCTGGTTTCTACATAGGAGTTGGCCTCGTTACCTGTTATTCTGGGTGCCACTCCCCACCTCACTAGTTTGAACCCTCCTGAGTAGCATGAGCAAACATCCCTGCAAGTATATTGGTTCCCCCTCTAGTTCAAGTGAGATTCATTATTGTTCAGGTAACCCCTGCCTCAGAAGAGATCCCAATGATCCAAAAATCCAAGCCCTTCCTTGTGCACCAGCTCTTTGGCTCTTCATTCTTCTGCCCTATCCAATTATTTCTAAACTTATTAGCATGTGGCACAGGGAGTAATCCTGAGATTAACAACCCGAGAAATCCTGCTTTTCAACTTTCTACCTAACTCCCTAAATTCCCTTTACAGGCCCCCACCACTCTTCTCACTGATGTTGTTAATACCAATATGTACCGCAACCTCTGGCTGCTCACCCTCCCCTTTCAGAATGTTCTGTACCTGTTCCGATACATCCTTGACCCTGATACCAGTGCATTCTAATTATAAACCAGTCATGGCATAACAACATTTTTTCCTTGTCATCTCTGATTCATTTCCCAATTACCTTGTGTCTGTGCCCTCTCATTATCAGTCCTTCAGCTGCTGTCTTGCAAATTATTTTCTCTTCTGTTACTCAATCTGAATCCTTTATAATTTTAAATACCCTACCAAATCTGTTAGCCATTTCTCCTCTCAGGAACACTGTCATCTTAAAAACCATTCTAGTAAATCACTTCTGCATTCTTGAAAATCTACACTTAAGTGTGACGAGAGTGGACATTTGTACCAGCTGAGGATGAGCTAATTAATCTCTTTATGAACAAGTCCAGGAAACCCATCAACTCTTAAAATATTTGTATTGAGTTTTTAACCATAGTAGTCCTCTGAGCAAAGAGTTGATTTATACCAAGGGTGAAACTTGTCCACCTGAAGAATTGTTTAAATGATTGACTTTTATTATTCTGTGAAATGTATGGGGACAGAGCAGGAAAATGGTTTTGAGATTGGGATCAGACATAACAGAGGTGTGAAGGGTCGAATGGCCTACTAATTTTTGTTTCTTTCTGTTTCTCAAAACAATTCTAATGACTAGCATTCAAAATTAATTTGGCTTGCGTTTGCATCTACAAGTGGATAAATGATTCTTTCGATATATAAGTATCCAAATATGCTATCAACAAAAAGTTCAGATTGCCATAATTGCCAAAATTATCATAAACCTTTTGAAAATGATATTCAAGTTAAGATGTGTCTCATAGTAATGGAAGACATTTGAGGAGCAGATTTGGAATTCAAGGGAAACGTTACCAGTGTGGAACTGTCTTATGCCACTCTGGGTGACAAGGTCCATAGAGGATAAGATACGGCAAAAAAGCCAAGCTTCTGTCAGATGGGATGAACTTAGTGACAAAGTCTAGGAAAGTATGAAAAATGAAGTGAAATGGAAAATAAATTAGGAAAGCAGAATGGGTATAAGGAAAAATACTGGCAAGTTAAGTCATTAAAGATCCAGTGATGTTTCAAAAGTACATGGAGCAAGAGGATTACTGAGAAAAGATTAAGAGACTGAAAAGGTAATCTCAAGGTGGAGGCAGTGGATATGGGCAAGTTACTGAAAACTTTGAAATTGTCTTCACAGAAGATGGGGCTGATTTGAAATTAAGGTGGACGAATGTGAATTATTGGACAGGATAAACATAAAAGGAAATAATTAGCAGTTCAGTATCTTTATCGCCATATCCAGATGAAATACTTCCAGGCAGTTAAAAGAAGCAAGGGAGGAGATTGTGGAGGCACTGAGTAAATTTTTTCAATGCGTTCTGGCTTTGAATGGTGGCAGGGGAGTTGGAGAGCTACCAATGTTGTGCCATTGTTTTAAAGAGGAGGAAGGTCTAAACAGAGTAATTACAGACCAGTTGGTTCAGTTTTGGTGGCAAATAATTGGAAGCAAATCTTGGGAACAAAGTAAATCTTAATTTAAGAAGACGTGGATTTATCAATGACAGCATGGATTGTCTGACTAACTTGATTAAATTTCTTGAGAGATGAGAAATATTGATGGCAGTGTGTTTGATATAGTTGATATGGATTTTAGCAAGGCTTTTGATGATATCCCAAAGGGCTAGCTAGTCAAACATGTAAATAACCATGGGATCCAAGTGAGATTGGCAAATTGTATCCAAAATTGGCTCAGCAGCAGGAAGCAAAGTGATTGGTGTGTACGTTCTGTGATTAGAAGGCTGATACTGGTGGAGTTCCAGACAACATGGGCTCTGGGCCTATACTAACTGGAGTTTAGAACGATGAGGGCGAATCTTATTGAAACCTACAGAATATTTGAAAGGCCTGGATAGACTGGATGTGGAGAGGATGTTTCCAGTAGTGGGACAGTCTTGGATCAGAGGGCACAGCCTCAGAATAGAAAGGTGTCC
>JARFYF010000084.1:15410887-15426439 GCA_030265395.1 Rhina ancylostomus
ATGCGTGCCATGACCAGCCTCTCAAAGCACTTCATGATGGTGGATGTCAGAGCCACTGGTCGGTAGTCATTAAGGCATGTTACCTTGTTTTTCTTAGGTACCAGGATGATGGTGGTCTTAAAACAGATGGGAACCTGAGATTAAAGCAGGGAGAGGTTAAATATGTCTGCAAATTTGCTTTAATTATTAGAATCAATGTGATTTCATCCACTGTCACTTAAGCATTGTGCTTCAATTTTATTGTAGTATGTTAGAGGAAGGTGGGGATGAGGTGAGAGTGGGTGATAGTGTTAATTGGTAGTATTATAGTAGTCTTTAGCTGATTAGGCTGTTCTGAATTCTTGAGTGGAATTTAGAATTATTTTCATGGTGGTCCTTTTTTTCTTCTGGGTATGGCAGATAAGTTGTTCAACTAGTATCTAGAAGCCTGGCTTCTAGATTATCAGACATTTCAAATCCGACCATGGGGTGTTATATTCAACTAATTAAATAAATCAGGAATAAAAAGAGCAAATCAATAATAGTAATCATATAACCACTAGGTTGTTGTAACCATCTGTAGTTCCTTCTGTCTCTGGGGGAAAGAGAACCTGCCTAGTTCACAAATGTTCTTGAAGTTCAGCCTTGCCTAGTTTGGCATTGTCTCCTGAAACTCTCCACAGCAATTGTCTAGAAAGTTACTTGGGAGCAAATAGGCATGGGCAATAAAACTTCAGTAAATTAATTCTAAGCTTTTCTAAGGTGGAAGGTTCCAGTTCTTTGAGCCTCATTTTTTGATGCCTCAATTTGGCAGCATTTGAATTGACTTTCAAAAGCCACAATATCAATCAGCTGTCAGAAACTACTAAATTTAAAAGAAATCCTGCTTTTATGTAATAAGCACTTGGAGCACTGTTGATTTGTGTCTGTAATTGGAATAACCTACAGAATTTTGCAAGCTAAAAGTGAAGGGTAAAGGTGACTGATAGTTGTCTAAGAGTGCATGTACCAAAACCATATTCTGCATGTATTTACTCTTTCACAAGACTCCAAGGTGTTTCACAACGAGCTGAGGAAAGGGACTATAATTTCATATTTATTTGATAGCAGACCAGCGTGTCATGATTAGTTGCATTTTAACTGGTGTTAAAGCTGCTTTCCAAATTCCTGGTCCAGAGACTACATGTTGTGGGAATTTTTTTATTTTATCTGGAATTGACTTTCTCAAAACAGCCACATGAATGTTGGTACTGTGTACATTCGATGTATTAACTTGATGACATTATATGATTGACTCAACACTGAATATATGGAATGGATAACTTCATAGATGTAAAGAGAGTCAGTTGTATAGCATGGAAAGTGATGTACCACTTTGTATCTCTTGTGTATTTTTGAGATGGGTCAGCATGGGAGTGGTAGGGAATAATAATGGCAAATTGGAAGCTTCAGAGTTGCCCTGGCAGATTGAACAGAAGTGTTCTGTAAAGTGGTTGCCCAATTTTCATAGAAGAGACTACATTGTAGCACTATTCCATTTGCACTGATTTATCAGAATTATGTATATTAATGACTGAGAATGTACATGACATGATTAGTAAGTTTGCAGATGGTGGTGTAATGGACAGTAAAGAAGATTGTCAAAGGTTACAACAGGATCTAGATCAACTGAGAAGGTGGGCAAAGAAATGGTGATGGAATTTAACTTGGACAAGTGTGGTACATTTTGTACACAGTGAATGGTAGATCCCTGTGAAGTATTGTAGAACTGAGAGACAAAGGGATACAAGTACATAATTCCTTGAAACTGGCAACGTAAGTGCCTAAGAATGCATACGTCAGGGCATTGAATATGAGTTGGGATGACATATTACAACTGCAAGTTGTTGGTGAGACCACAAATGGAGTGTGCAGCTCTGATCACCTAGCTTGGGAAAGATGTGATTAAAGTGGAAAGGGTGCAGAGAAGATTCAAGAGGATGTTACTGGGATTGGATGGCTTGAGTTATAAGGAGATGCTGGATAGGCTAGGATTTTTTCCCCTGAAGCAGGTAAGTAAAATCGTGAGGGGTATGGATAAGATGAATGATCATAGTCTTCTTCCTAGAGTAGGGCTTGGGTTTAAAGTAAAATGGGAAAGATTTAAAAGGGTCTTGAGGGGAAACTTTCCCACTGGGGGTATATGGAAGGAGCTGCCTGAAGAAGCTGTTGATGGGTACAATTACAGCATTTAAAAGACATTCAGACAGGTACACTGAGAGGAACAGTTTAGAGGGATATGGACAAAATGCAATAATATGGGGCTAGCTCAGGTATACAGCTTGGTTGGCATCGAGTTGGGTCGAAGGGTCTGTTTCTGTGCTGTACAACTGAGTCTAATATCTAATGTGGAGCATGTATCAAACTTAAAGTATTAGAAATCAGGATTGATGCCCTCCACTGCTGAAGCACAATTAACTAACTATTTTTCCTCCTCAATTTCCAGATTTAGATTAAACCCAAGCAATACATGGAAATTGATACTTTAAAAACAAATGATACAGAAAGGCAGGATAGTTGACTGGCAGTGCTGACTAAATGGGCAAAATTTTATGCTTTGTAAGATATTCTTTCACCAGATATCCCTCTGAAATAATGGAGTGAAATTAAAGTTGCCAAGTAAGTCCAATTATAAAATAAAGATGACTGTCAATTCAGAGAGGTCATCTGAGTCAGAGTTATACAGCACAGAGATAGGTCCTTTGGCCCAACATCTGTGCCAGATATGGCACCTACCTGAGCCAGTTACATTTGGCCCAAACCCCCCTCAACCTTTTCCTTTCCATGGACCTGTCCAAATGTCTTTTAAACATTGTAATTAAGATCATAAGTAATAGGAGCAGAATTGGCCCATCGACTCTGCTCCATCATTCAATAATGATTTTTTTCTCTCAACCCCATTCTTCTACCTTCTCCCAGTAACCCTAAATCCCCTTACCAATTAAGAACATATCAATCTCTTCTTTAAATACGCCCAATGACAGCCTCCATGGCAACAGATTCTACAGATTCACCACCCTCTGGCTGAAGAAATTCCTTCTCATCTCAGTTCTAAAGGGATGTCCCTTTATTCTGAGGCTGTGCCCTTTGATCCTAGACTTTCCTATTGATGGAGATATCCTCTCCACATTCACTCTGTTCAGGCTTTTCTGTATTCAGTAGGTTTCAATTATTCCCTCCCCCCCTCCTGTTCCCATTCTCCTGTATTCTGCTGAGTACAGGCCCAGAGCCATCAAACGCTCCTTGTATTTCAAGCTGTTCATTCCTAGGGTCATTCTTGTGAACCTCTGGACCTTCTCCAGGGCCAGCACATTTTTCCTTGGATATGTGGCCCAAAATTGCTCACAGAATTCCAAATGTACTTTTGCCACTTCTGGTAACTTGTTCCACATACCCACCACTCTGTTTGGAAAAACGTTCCCCTCGGGCCCCCTTTAAATCCTTCCCCTCTCACCTTAAACCTATGCCCTCTAGCTTAGACAACCCAACCTTGGGGAAGAAGACTGCTTTAATTGAATGCGTAATTGAGTACGAGTGTGCCAACACTCCCATTGCCACCATGTCTACCTGTGTCTCCATTTTCAGTGAGCTATGTATGTGTATCCCTGGGGGGTCTCTGTTCTATAACACTCCAGGGCCCTGCCATTTACTGTGTAATGGTAGGCAGTATATTGTACAATGCTGTATAAAGGTATTGCAATCAGGTATGACCTAAATGAATGGCTGAACATCTGGCAGGAATTTCAAGAATGTAAATTGAAGTCAGATTGCAGATAGTATTTGCATATACTATACAAAAATTCTAAAGTCACTCTAGCTTGCAGCATCCAATATGTATTTTAACAGAATGGTTCTGGATTGGAAACCAGATCTGCAGTTGGAATCTCAGTTCAAGCAATTGCTGCAGTTGGAATCTCAGTTCAAGCAATTGCTGAAATTGGAATCAGCCACCATGGAATTCAATTTTGTTACTGATATTAATTCATTTGAATTAAACAATCCAAACAAAATCTTATTTTTGTATATGAATTGAGGGAATTTTGAATTGATGGGTCAGTTGCAACAAAGTGAATTTTTAACTGAGATGTTAACTATTTTGGAGACGAGACTACAGAGGCTAGAATCTAGAGTGAAAAAACAAACTGCTGGAGGAACTCAGCAGGTCAAGCAGCATCTGTTGGGAAAATTTTTTTTCAAAAATAAACTTTATTCAGAATAAAATGTATATAAAAAATATGCAGTGCATAACTGTCTCATTTGGTCAATACATTCAGTAGTATTAACATTTAAAAAAAAAAGTGCCAGTGCCACTTGTAGCCCCCTGGGGCTAACACCCTTCTGTTATTGAGTGCCTTCCCCACTGGACTCAGCCCTTCAACGTCCACTAGCAGGACCCTAGACTTATGGTCCTTCTCTTTGCACTGGTTGCACTAAGCTCAGTGCATTTCTCAGCCAGTCAGCAGCATTCGCTTACGGACAGGAATTGTCAATGTTTTGGGTTGAGACCCTGCATCGGGACTGAGTGGAAAAGGACTATGGCTGGTAAAAAGAGGGAGGACTTGAGATGGGGACCAGTAGGTGATGTGTAGGGTGAGGAGGGGTGAAGGATGACAGGCAGCTGGATCCTGGAAGGGGAGGGTGGAGTTTGGAGATGGGCAAGTGGGTGATAAGTGGAAATAGACAGAAGAAAAAGGGTAGATTGGATGGGGGGGGAGGTNNNGAGGAGAGAGTGAAGGTGGAGATAGCTGCTGGAGGGTAATAAGCAGGAATACAAACACTACCAGTGTTGGAATCTGTTAAGCAAGGCAATACTGGGAACCATTAGAGGGAAGGTGAAGGGCAAATGGAACCAGATGGGGAGGGGATCTGTGGAAATGTGGGTAGTAGGTGGATGGAACTTGGAGGATGAGGGGAACAAAAATGGGTGATGGGGGAAGCATCTTCATCTGCAATACTGTTCAGCATGGAAGCATTAAAACAAGGGTATGAGAATGGTCTGAAAATTTAACCACTGATCCATTTGAAACATGGGCCTTGTTGTGACTATGAACTGAGTCATTGGAGAGAGACTGAAGTTGGTTGAAATAAAAGGTCTTTAGTCATCATGACAAGCAGGTACTCTTGGAAATCCTTTCAGTAGAGTCTCCCTGAACTTAAAATACATTTAAGTTTTTATACTCAAGCACAAAGGTAACAGCAGGTTGCAATTTCAACAGCTAGAATGAAATTATTTATTTCAATATTTAGAGTTTGTAAATGTAATTCAATGGAACCATTTGTCAACGGGAGTTTGCTGTAACTGACAAGACACCAGAATGTTCAAACACCTTTGGGACACAGTAATTCACATGCTGTTCTCAAAGGTTCTGAAGACAGATCTCGGGCATCCAAGGTTAATCCAGGGCTGACTCTCTTGAGTATACAAATATCCCAATTATTAAAAGAGCACATACCTGTGACTATGTTTGATATGCTAGGTGACAATCAGTCTGGTCTGAATGCTTCCATGATCTCAGTCACAATGGTGCTTAGTAACTTTGCTAATGTTGCCTGGTTTGATGTAGGCCAATTAACATACCCCTGTTGTTTTACATTTGGTTGATTGCATATGAGAATGTCTCATGGTCATATCACTCTGCAAACCTTATCTCTTGAGCACCCATCCCCCAGCTATGTGCCCGTGCTCTGTAGATGGTACTGTTTGTTTACAAAGCTCCCCTTGTAATTTCAAAGTGACTAATGCTTGCAATTTACATTAAGACCTTAATGTTTATGTTTGAATTAATGCCTGGTATAATTAATGATTCTATAACTTCTGAATCCCTAACAGGCCTAGACATTTGAAATCATTGTTTGAGATAAGATAGTGGAGGTAGATGAATGGCGGAACAGCCAGAAGAAAGTGGTTTAGGGTTGGATTATTTTACATAAGAGATTAAACCATTACTTAAAATTTGGGGTTTTTGGGATTAATGGGCATCAGTGAACCAGGGTGAGTGTAACTTGTGAAAAACAAATGGGAAGCAGAGGTTTGGATGAGCTGATGCTTAGAAGGTGAAGGATGTATGGATGGGTAGGATGGTGCTAGATCCACTGTCAGAATCCTAGTCAAAGGAATAGGAAGGGAAGTGGGACAATATTTAAATATACAAGGAATGAAGTTCAGTTTCTGGAGAACAGAATGAGAGTGGCAATTTTGAAAGGCTTATTCTTTATAATTCCTATAAAGTCTGCTTGGTGACTGCTGACTACTTTTCCCCAAGACCACTAAAATCTTAGTAATTTAGTTTCTCTCAGTGTTCACATGCATTTAGCACAGTTTAGATAAAGTGTACAGAATTATAGAATGGTTATAATTTTGAAAGAGGCCATTCAACTTGAGTCTGTATGGCTCTACATAGTGCCATTTAGCTTGTTCATTCTCCTGCCTTGACACCTCATTCTTTCAGAAACATATAGCTATTTTCAGAACAAAACAATTGAATCTGCCATCACAACTACCCTGGCAGTCCATTCTGGACCATAACCACCAGGTGGGTAAAAATGAGATTGTCCTTGTGTCACTTTTGGTAATGCTGGCAAAACAGTTTGGCAAACACTTCCATTATCCCTGCTGAATGGCTGTACAATTTGGGGACTGCACCAAATATTGATATCTTCATAACAGGCATGGTAACAATATATGTACCATAAGCAGTGTTCTATTTGCATTAGACGCCAGCACATTTACCTCCTAAAATGTTATCTGACATGCTTGAATTCTTGCAAACCTGTTATAAATAGAACAATATATCTTGCAGTTCTAAATTCATCCTTGGCACTTAGTTTTCCCAATGCCCTATGACTAACTATCTCATTCATAGCTATCGTTTAAAAATAGACATAAGGTCATGAAGAAAACTTCACACTCAGTTGCCCTAGTTTATACTGGCATACCACCTAACATATCAATATTGGTAGAGTTGTTTGTATATCATTGAAACATTTAAATATTTCATTAGGTAGTTGTCAGTTTTGAGTAGTGTTTCTTTTATCATTGAATTTTTGCATGAATTTTTAAAGAAAATACTTTTTTTGAAGTTTTTTCAAGGAATTCATTTAATAACGTTTTTAAATTGCTAATTTGGCTCATTTATTTACAATGTAGTCTTTTCAAACTTTGTCCTTGTAGAAGTTTGCAGGAAAGCTAATTAGAATTTAAAGCAAGGATATCATGATTTTGAAGTTGTCTTTTGAGCATTAAAACTTTTTTGCTTAGTGTTTCCAGCACTTATTTGCAAAAGAAGTATCAATTGTGCATCTCCACGTGATAATGCATCTGAGCTCATGAAAAATCAAGGGGATTCACACAGGAAATGCACTGTTTCCATAAACTTGACTATTTAGAATATCTCTGAACAATGCTGGAAATATCCCTTACTAATGTTAGTCAGTTTCTTCAAGGAGAAGTAATGACTAGGTGATAACTCAGTGAACTAATTATTCTCTCCATGCAATTTACCTAATTTGTATTTAATTCTTAGTACAGAATCCTTAATTGGAATGTGTCATTTAGTTTCATTATGCTCCAGACATGGGGAAACTTATTCAGCCTAAGTTGGTATGCATTGCATTGTTCTTTGATCTCAGATTTGACTTGCCCAGTTATGTTGTTGTGCCCTGCATTTCCACAGTTGGAACACAGCAAATCAGTTCTGTTTATTTGAGATTGTGATCCTTTGGGGAAACTACCAGAGAAACTACACAGGGCTATGACTTGTTCTTTAATTGTTAAGTTAACTTTAAGGTGCAAATAATAGCAATAAGGCAACTGTTACAATAGATTTTATATCCCCAGTTACGGGGAGTAAATTGAGCTGTTGCATACAAAAATAATTCTTCCTTTTTGTTAGCTATTGGCCAGACTGTTCAGGGTTCAACACAATACACTTGAAGAAAGTGATGAGTACATGAACCAAATTTGAATAGATTAGCAAACCAGTTCAATAAATTCCATAGGATGGTGGTCTTTGAGTCATCAGTTTTGGCCTCCTTTTAATGCCAAGTTAAATTGGGATGTCATTAGTTTTTAATTTTTGGTGCTTAATTTTTGGTTTAATTTGTTGATTGCATCTAAGTGCTACTTAATTGATTAGGGCTTCAGCTTCCTTTGTCATGTGCCTCTAAAGCAGAACATTACCTTGTCTTGCAATCAAAGTTAACTGGAAATGAAACTTCAGTTTTATTGCTCCTCTTCCATTTTGCAATCCATATTCCCTTAAGGGTGGAACGATCTAGGAGTTTCTTCATCATCAGACATAAGATTGTGGCTTTTCTGCATCATCTCTGAGCCAGAATATGCTGTTTTATCATATTTTCATTTAAGTCACGAAAATGATATATGATTATGGATGGTGTTGGGGTACTTGCAAGTAACTGCTGTATAACAGTTAGGTAACTACAGATTTAAATTCAATTTAAGTACTTTTGCATCTAATTGTTGCAATACAATTTCGAATTGTTAATCATTGTTCAGTAGAATACCTTATTCACCGCAATGTACAATCTAAAGTTGGAAGCATGACATCGGTGAGCTTGAATAATAAAATCTTATGGCCAGAAGATTAAAATAATAGCAGTTATTTACTCTGACATGACAAGTTTGTTGTACAGATATTAAGTGCTATTTAAATGATACATGATATGGAAAGAGGAGCTGAAAACTTGTTGACATCTTTTTGCAAAGTGAAAATGTATTACAGTACTGAAATAAAATTGATTTCTTTAATTTCTATCATACAGGGCTTTCCATCTTAAAGAACTGAATCGTTAAAGATGGTGGACTACTACCAGGTATTAGGAGTACACAAAAATGCTTCTCAGGAAGAAATTAAAAAATCGTAAGTCTAACTTGTATGAATGCTAATTATTATTAACATAACAACAATCACAACTGAGATTATTATTGCAAGTAAGGATTTAGAAGACAGAAAATGTTTCCTCGTGTGAAGCTGTAATGTAAGCGTTATATAACCATATTTGTTCCTGGTCCAATCTTCTATTTTTTGTACAACTGCATCAAAACTGAATCAATATCAAGTTTATTGTCATATGCACAAGTACATGTATGCTGTCGCAAGCAAAACTTACTTGCAGCAGTATCATAGAAGCAGTATTCACAAGAAAAAACATCAATTATGTACAATTTTTTAAGAAAATACAATTAGAACAAAAATGTCCATTTTAGTGCATAGTGGTCATAGTGTTACTAAACTGTAGTGATTAGGGTTTTGCAGGTTGGTTCAAGAATTGTTGAAGGGAAGTAACTGTTCTTGAACCTGGTGGTGTGAACTTCAGGGTTCTCTACCCCCTGCCTGATGGTAGCTGTAAAAAGATGGCATGGCCCAGATAGTGGGGATCTTTTGATAGATTTTGCCTTTTTCAGGCAGTACCTCCTGTAGATACTATCAGTAGTGGGGAGGGATATACCAGTGATGTATTGGGCAAAATCTGTTACTCTCTGCAGGTTCTTATGTTCCTGTCCATTTGAATTGCTGCACCAGACCATGATGCAACCAGTCAGGATACTTTAAACAGTACATCTGTAGAATTCTCCCTTCCTAATGCAGACTCCTCAAGTAAGACAGGTGCAGTCTCATTAAGCTTGTTGCACAATTTGGTATGTTAGTCTGAACCTCCTACGTCATTTTGAAGTCTGAGTGCCATGACGATGGATTTACCAAGTGTCCTAAAAAGAATGCATCCTTGCCTTGCATATATGCCTTCAAAGCATTAAAAGCCTTCTGGACTAGAGAAGTCCAAGTATTTGCACTACTGTGAATTTATAAAAAAAATTCCTCATTTCTGATCGACCAGTCCTTACCCTGAGGCTTTGATGTCTGGACTCCAGTCATCGAAATTGCCTTTGTTTCCTCCTCCAAGAGTTTAAGAATTTATCTGCTACTATATCTCAGGAATGTTCTAGTGATTCTTTGCAGCATTCCTTTGAAAGCAAATCTCTTTCGTTCAGAAGACCAAAATACTACTACATTTGTGATCTGAGCCTTGGGCATCTGCTGCAAATCATTTTTACTTTTGTATGCTGCTTGTGGCAAAGTCTAACAAATTGCCTTCCTAATTGTTGTACATGTCTGTTTTACTTTTTGAGTAAAGGGCAGTGAAATTTCTTTGAATAAAATTACATTTTGCATGTGGAAAAACAGAAGTGTCAATTTGTTCCTTATTGTGATGCCACTAATTTTCTAATGAGCTAATCAATCCATTTTTCATCTTTTACTCACTTTTCAATTCATGCAAATATTTTCTTGATCCCAGGATCGCACTTGTGTAATGGCCTAAATTGACATCTGAGCTTGTCAATTGAGAATGTCAATATACTAAACCACTTTTTTTTCTGTTGTATACTGAGCAAGTTGTGTTCCCCCCAAAATATCGAAAACAGTAAATTCTTTTAGCACAATGTTTATAGTTACCAGCATTTTCAGTGCCACTAAGGCCAGTCTTTGAGCAGGTAATTTCAGTTCTTCATCCTAATTAAATGAGTTTTATATAGGCTTTCAGAGAAATACAGTCATACAGCTCAAACAGGTTCTTCAATCCCTCATGTCCATGACAACCATTGTACTTGTCTGTACTTTTCTCTTTACCCGCATTTGATTCAATTTTTTTTGTCTACATGCTCTTGGGTTTCACATTCCAGATTCCAAATGTGTGTGTGTGTAAATGGGGGGGGGAGAAATATTCCCCCTCAGAGATCTGCACAATCACCTACCTCTTAACTTGTACCTATGCCCTCTTGTTTTTGACATCCACCATCAGAAAAAGATTCTTATTATCCAATCTATTTATCCCCCTCATAATTTTGTATACTTCTACAATTGATCCCTTGACTTCCTCTGTTCCAGGGAAAACAAACCCAGCCTATTCAATTTCTCCTTGTAATTGGGATGCTCCAATACAGGCAATGCCCTGGTGAATCTTCTCTGTAACATCTTCACATCTTTTCTATAGTGAATTGATCAGAGCTGCACACAATATCCAGGTGTGACATATCAAATGTTTTATTAATGCCTTGTTAACACAACATCCTTGCTCTTCTATTCTATGCCACAGCTGATGAAGATAAATTTGTTGATATGAATTTTTTTTGTGGTAGCAGTACAGTGCAAAGACAGTCTATAAATTACAAAAATAAATAGTGTAAAAAAAAATGATGAGGTAGCATTCATGGATCATTCAGAAATCTGATGGTGGAGGGGAAGAAGCTATTCCTGAATCGTTGCGTATAGGTCTTCAAGCTCCTATGCCTCCTCCCTGATGGTAGTAACAAGAAGAGGGCATGTCCCAGATGGCAAGGGTTCTTAATGATGGCTGCTGCCTCCTTGAGGCACTGCCTCTTCATGTCCCTGATGGTGAGGAGGGTTGTGGTGGAGCTGGCTTAGTCTATAACCCTCTGCAGCCTCTTGCGATCCTGTGCATTGGAGGTTCTATACCAGGGTGTTTTGCAGCCAGTCAGAATGTGCTCCACCGTACATCTATAGAAATTAGTGTCTTTGGTGACATACCAAATCTCCTCAAACTCCTGACAAAGTCACTGGCATGCCTTCTTCATGATTGCATCAATGTGTTGAGCCCAGGATAGATGTTCTGAGATGTTGACACACAGGAACTTGAAGCTTCTCACCCTTTCCACCACTGACCCCTGAATGAGGACTGATGTGTGTTCTCTCGACTTCCCCTTCCTGAAGCCCAGTCAGTTCCTTGGTTTTGCTGACGTTGAGTGCAAGGCTATTGTTTCAGCATCACTTAACCAGCTGATCTGTCTCGCTTCTGTATGCCTCTTTGTTGCCATCTGAGATTATACCAATGACAGTGGTATCACTGGTAAATTTATGGATGGTGTTGGAGCTGTGATTAGTCTTTCTACCTGTGCTGCCACTTCCAAGGAACTGTTAACCTGAAATCCAAGGTTCTTCTGTTCATCAACACTCCTTGAGGCCCTACTATTTACTGTGCAACTCCTACCCTTATTTGACCTTCCCAAATATATTACTTTGCCCTTGTCAGGACTAACTTCTGTCTGCCATTTCTCTGCTCAACTTTCCAGCTGACTTGTCTTAGGCTACAGCATATTAGTGTCCTTATTGTCTATAGTGCCACAAATTTTTGTCATCTGTGAACTTACTAATCATATCAACTGCATTCACATCTAAGTTGTTAATATGTATCTCAAACATCAAGGGTTTCAACACCAATTCTTGTGATACAATACTGGTCACAGACTTTGACTCGGGAAGTAATGCTCTGCCTCCTGTTGACAAGACAATTTAGGATCCAACTCTTTGCCAATTATTTTTGTGCTGGGGTTTTTTCATTTGATTATAATATCAGTTTTCAGCAACTTGCCATGTAAAGAATTTAAACAATATTTGGGGCAAGGCTGATGCTAGATAGTATTAGATGTTCTGCTGCAGCAGTTGTGACCTTAACATTGTTAAATGCTCTGATGACACCTGTTGACTGAAATTGGTATTGCATCATTGTTAATCTAGATCTGGGGATTTGGATACATTGAAGTATGCAGCATGGAAACAGGCCCTCAGCCCACCAAGTCTATAGAATCCATTAAGCACTTACTGTTTACACTAATCCTACCCAAACCTATTTCATTCTTCTCGTATTCCTATTGACTGTGCCCTAGATTGTGCCCCTCATAGACGTGGAGTAATTTAGTGTAGCAGTTAACCTACCAAATCTCACATTTTTGAGTTGTGGAAGAAAGTGAACAACCTGGAAGAAACCCACAGTTATGGAAAATGTCTAACTCCACTCAGTCAGCACTGAAGATCAGAATTGAATTCAGGTTAATGGAAATGTGAGGCAGTGGCTATGCCACTGTGTCACCCTATTTGTGACTGCTTTAGTCTTTTGTTTTCTTTCTGTGGCTGTAAATTAGATTTTAATCAAGAAAAAAATATTATAAATCCCCATATTGTGTTCTATGAAATACTGAATATTGTTTTCAGCAGTTTTGATGTTTCATCATTAAAGTCTGATTCTTTGTTCTGCTGTGATCAAAAAGAAATTACTTGAGCAGAGTACATACAGCTCTGTTGTTTTTGTTTTTAACTTGGTCCATTGACTGGCTAAAAGTAAACCTTGATACACCAAGCCCCTTCCACCTTGTTTGAAAGCCCTCTATAGGATAGTAAAAGAAGTAATGCATCCAGACCGAACTATGCTGAAGTGGTAATGCAGGAAGACTTGCCTGAGATGACACAAAAATTGGGTCAAAGTAGTAAGTTGCCACAGTGAGACTTGTCTCCTCTCTTGAATGAGATGCCCTGGTTTATCGTTCTCTTTCCAGATGCGGGCAGTGAGATTGTGGATTTGTGGCTGGAACTTTTCAGTGCTAAGATTTAGGACTTCAATAGGGATATCACCTATTCCCAAGGCATTAGTTGGAACATGTCCTTTCAAGTCATCTTGTCAGTCAGAAGTAGTGGCAAGGTGGATTCAAGCTGTTTAGGGTGAGTCAAGGGTGCTATCATCAAAATGTGTCACGGTTAAGGGGGTCTGTGAAGTGTTCCTTCTAGTGGCTGTGGCTTGCCTTTGTCTTCGGTAAGTTCATTTTTGTTCTTGGCTCTTATAGCATGAGATCGTGGGTGTTTGGGTTGATGGCTCTGATGGTGCACGTGTTAACACTATCTCTGTAAAACCTTCCAAATTCAAGAAGAGTAAAGAAGTAAACATTAGTGACCCTTCCCAGGCCAACATTAATGCCTTGAGTGCTCTGTTGGGCAGGCCATGCCTTTCATACGCATGACACCAGACTCTAGAAACAGATATTTTATTCAAAGCTGCCACAGGAAGAGGTGCTGTGGACAGAGGAAGAGATTCAAGGATGTGCTCAAAGCCTCCTTACTGACATCCCTGCTGACTCCTGGGAGTCTCTGGCCCATGAATGCTTCGAGTGGAGCAGGAACATTTTATTGATATTGAGAGCCTCCAGTCCATGAGTTGGGAGCACATGGAAGCCCTGTGTAAACAGGAAAGATTGCAACATTTCTTGAACTACTGTTTGTCCCATTAGGTACCTCTTGCTTCATCTGTGAAAATCTATGGTTTTTACCATCAACCTCATTGGTCGCCTCTGAACCCACCAAACTCAAATGGTAGCAGGTCATCCTCTATCCTGAGGGACTGGCTAAGAAGGCGATGATAAAGATGATTTGTGCATGGAGGCAGAAGGAATGGGGTGGAGTACTAAAAACATACTTTATTCCTCTTAGCTCCCTTTTACTGAGACTATATCTCTTTTTACCAAGAATGGGCATGCAGTCAAATTATGGGTAGAATGAAAAGTGTGGTTGTGTTTAAAGTAGGCAAGTCACTGGTCTATCTTAGATGCAGCGGGGTTGATGAAAGAAGTGGAGGTAAATATTGTTGAATGGCTATCCATAATTTTCCAATCCTCCCCAGATGTCAGGGAACTGAAGAATTGCAAATGCCTTGCCCTCATTTAAAAAACATGTAAGGGTAAACTTAAAGATTTTAGGGATGTATAATCGGGGAGAAGTGTGAATTAAAGGGGAGGGTGCATGAATTTGTAAAAGGCAAGTGGTGTCTGACTCTTGTTGGAATGGAAAAGTTGATGATGGGTACAGCATTTAGAGCAGGGGTAGGTAGTTTTGTGTCTGATTTGAGTATTTTTGAGGTAAGGGGGGCAGCTCTTGCAGGCTGTTCAGGTCATTGGTGAATAGATAATTAGATTGCACTAAATACCAGCCTTCAGCATGTACTCAGTCAAGCATAGAAGTCTGAGACTCACTGACTGATTCAGAAAAATCAGTTCTGGCAGATTGCTTCCCTGCTGGACTAGAGGGCAAACAGTGGTGCAGTCTTGCTGGGATTTTCCCAGTATTCTGCTGGAGAATTGCCTTTTTGATCCTGTGATGCTCAATTGATTTCATTGGCTAAAATTTATTTGCCTTTTTCTGGCTTTCCAGGAGAGATCCACTGATTAGGTACCCCTCAGATTAGCAGGCTCCATTGTCAGTGCCAATCAAGTGAGTTGCCTTGTCCTAGATTGTGTTAAGCTTGTGTTTGAGTGGCAGTTATCCAGACAAGTTTAGAGTATTCCATCATGGTCCTGATTTGTGCAAGGCTTTGTGTTGGAGAGTGAATAACATGCCCCACGATAGTCTTTTACCTGCTCCTGTAGCTACAATATTTAAATGGCTGGTCCAGTCAAGTTTCTGGATTCACTAACTAGAGATATTGATGGTGCAGTACTTGGGTGGTCATGCCATTGAACATCAAAGGTATATGATAAGAATCTCTCGTTTGAAATGGTCATTGCTCAGCGCTTTTGTGGTATGAATGTCACTTGCTGCTTCTCAGCCTGTCTTTGTTGTCTATGTTGTGCTGCATATAGGTAGGGTTGCTTTATTTGCTGAAGAATTGAGTTGGACATTCATCAGCGAGCATCAATGAAGCAGTTGAAGATGGTTAATCTAAGGGCACTACCCCAAG
>JARFYF010000084.1:15435736-15447463 GCA_030265395.1 Rhina ancylostomus
TAAGAATCTTCTCTAGTAATTTGCCGACCACTGAAGTAAGACTCACTGGCCTGTAATCCCCAGGGTTATCCCTACTACCTTTCTTGAACAAAGGAACATTTGCCACCCTCCAATTGTATCTTCTGCCCAATTTGTGGGGGGAGATAAAATGACTGGTGTGGGAGGAGTCTTTGATTATGCTGCTGCTTTCCCAAGGTAGCAGGAAGTGTAAACAAATTAAATGGAGGCTGGTTCTTGTGATAGACTTGGGCTGTGTTCACAACTCTGCAATTTCTTGAGACTTTGGGCAGAGCAGTTTCCATAGCAAGTTGTGATGCATCTGGATAGGATGCTCTCTGTGGTGCATCTGTACAAAAAAAGTAGTGAGGGTCATCAGGTTCATGCTGAATTTCCATGGTCTTCTGAGGAAGTAGAGGCACTAGTGTGCTTTCTTGGCTGTAGCATCTACGTGATTGGACCTGGGCAAGCTGTTAGTGATATTTATATGTAGGAATTTGAAGCTCTCAACCATCTCCACCTCAGTACCATTGATACAGACGGGGCATGTGCTTTGCCCCACTTCCTAAAGTCGATGACCAGCTCTTGAAGTTGTGTGAAGGCCTGGTCAATGAAGAATGGAGGATTTATTTCCCTTTTAGTCCATTAGTGAAGCAGAGGAATTTATAATCTGCTAATCTCATGTCACCCTTCCTGAGTCTCTTTAAAATTACAGAATAATTTAAATTGCCTAAATGCCATGGTTGGATTCGGACTCTTACCTCTAATGGTTTGGAACTTTTGTTGCTGGCCCACTATCTTGACCACTTTCTGTTCTGCTTGTGCTGTTGTTATTAAAGTAATCCAAAAATATTATGATTTGTTAAATGAAAAAGCTGATTTTTTTGTGAATTTTTCCTTTGAATTTCAAACTGAAGATTTAACTTTAATTTGCTATTTAAACTTTTATATTGATCCAGTGCATACCCCAATTGTCTCTGTTAAACCAAACAATGTTGGTGGTTGGTTTTTGCTTTCCGTCAGAATTCATCAATATGGTTGCTCTTCTGCTTGCTCAGTCAGCCCATGATCATGCTGAACACAGATCCTCCAGAGCTTGCACCTGGTTGCAGCTGACATTATGAAAAGGGAAAGCCGCACACTGCTCACATAGGGTTTGTGGGTGTTTGTTCTTCCCTTTTATCATTTGTCTTGATTCATTATACTTAGATATGCCAGTATTTGGAGAATTGACTTAAGTTTTCAATTTTGTTGAAAACTAATTGAGGCTAAGTGATCATTGTAAATGGAAGTAATTTTAACTTGTTGCAGCTGCACAACATTGTGCACAACATAAATGTCAGCCGCACCCAGTTTTTTTAAATCTAAGTTTTTGTTCATGTACTGTGTTTTAATTAACTATTTCAAAGCATCTTTTCCTATGATTTGATCATTACTTAAAACTTTGGTGTGAAGGACACTCTAAAAGTCAGTAAAATCTTACTGAAATTTAAATTCAAACTGTTATTTCACCCCTTGAACAAAACTTGCAATACAAATAATTGGTGATTAATGTATAATACCTTGTGATATTGTCATTTAGAATTTTTTTGACAATTTTTCCTTCTCTACCTTTTACCCTAAAAATAATGTAGGTGGTCATCATGGTGAAGGCTTTGACTTCGGCTTCACATTCCGCAATCCTGAAGATGTTTTCAGGGAATTCTTTGGAGGAAGAGATCCGTTTGCAGATTTCTTCAGTAAGTTATTATCCAATGTGAATCTGAGGTGCCAGTATTATGTTTTTACAAAGTACTTTGAATATGGAGGGTAAAATTTCCCAGAGAAAATGATTAAAATTCAGCTGTTTACTTGACTGCCTCAGAGGGTAGTTGAGACAAAAATTGTTCTTGCATAAAGGAAAGAATTTTTTTCAATTTAAAAAAAAAATTATAATTCTCAGCTTGTGTTGGCATTTAGACTCCCCTAAGAGTTTTGTGAGGCTTTTGTATTACAAATCGAGTAATTTTTATTTGAAGAAAATTCTTGTACCAGATCTTATGCATGGATTTGACTTGACTGCTGAAATATTTCACCAATGCATGATTACTTATTTGTGCATAATAAATTCCAATTATTTTGTTCAAGGCTAAATGTGTTGGAAACTTTAATTTTTGTTGGAACACTTGACAGTTTTATCAAGTTTATGTTGTATAGCTGGAGTGCATAACTGGTTTGTAATACTCTTTTGGGGTGTTATATATTATATAGCCCCTTGAGCCTGTAATGGCACTCAATAAATTGTCTTTGATTCTTTGCCTTGACCTACCAAGTCATACAACATCCAGAAATAAAAACTTATTGTCTCTTTCCTTGCTATATAGTGTAATTCCTGGAATTCCTTATTCAACTGCATTATGGGAGTAACTTTGCCTAAAGGACTGACAATTCAAGGTTCTTTGTGGAGGGTAATTATGGCCAGGCAATAAATGCAAGCCGTGATGGCTTTGCCCACATCTTGGAAAATGAATTAAAGTGAAAATATTCAACCTAATGTTGAGCACTGAAGCAAAAGCTTGGTTTTCTGCTCCCTCTCTCGGAGGAGAAGTTAAGTTTTGATGGAATTGTTTAATGTATGTAGGGCTTTCATTAAAACTAACTATATAACTGAAGACATGGTAATGTATTGAATTCCAGAACTGTAATTAAGACCATAAATAGTACAGTTAGTTTCATTTTGTGGCTGTTTTGTTTTGTAACAGTGGATGATCCCTTTGACAATTTTTTTGGGCGGCATCGAAGGGGAGTTGAGAGAAGCAGGGGTGGAGGAGGGCCTTTCTTCTCTCCCTTTGGTGGATTTCCGGCATTTGATACTGGTAAATATTAAATAAAATATCAATATCTTGATTATGCAAACATTGCTGATGTGGTGAAGCATGAAACATGAATATCAATACTTAATGCTTCAATAATTAAACATCTGTAATCAAAGCAAAAAACCACTTATAGTTTAAACACAAGGATTTGTATATGAGAGCACATGCTCACTTAATGTAGTGACTAGCAATTGGTTGGCTACTTTTTACTAAGTTCTTGTTACTTTTGAAACTGAAACTGATGCTGAATAATACTGATGCCAACTTTTGGGAAATCAAATTTGTTGATTTTTGCATGTTTTTGATCAGGAATGGAGATTTGACTTGAAACAGTTGTTGATCATTGGGTTTAAACCAGCTGAATAAGTATATAGGGACTGAAACACTACTGGTCCAGTAACTGTATCATTAAATCCCTAACAGTGAGGGTACTGTTGCCCTTTGACTATGATAACACTAATGCCTCTTGATAACCTGAACAAAAATATTTGAAGGGAATTGCCTTTTGGAGTTACCACATCAGTTATTTGATAATTTGTATGTCTTTGAGGGTAATTAAGCTGTCTTTGATATTATTTTATCAGAACCTTTCTCCAAATTGAGAGCTGCACATGCATGAGGTTTTTTAAGACTTTAAAGCTAATACATTTTGGTTATGAGCTAATATGTTGTGGATAATGTTTGCTAAAGTCAATGTACCGTGTGGATTTAGAATGCTGAAAATTCAGATTCATACTCTTTTTGATTGACAGTGAGGTAATGCCCTTAGTTTTTAATAATCTGATTTGAACTGCGTAAGAAACCTTTTTTTTCAATTTATTCATTGTTAATTTAGAAACATGGAAGTTGAGAGTAGGAGTTGGACATTTGACTCTTCATGCCTGGTCTGTCATTCATTTTGATCATACCCTGTTCCTGGTTTTCTCTCCCACTTTCATTTTATCCTGAAGAACTATATCTAACTTGTTGGAAATATTTAATGATTTAGCTTTAGTTGCTTTCTTTGGGGAATTCCACACATTCACTGTTGTCTGGTAAAGAAACTTCTCTTTGCCTCAATCCCTCATGAGGGATTCTTTTCCCTGAATTATAACCCTTGGTCCTGGATTCCCTCACCATTCCTGCATCTAGACTGCCAGTCCTATTAGAATAATGTGGGTTTCTGAGATCTCATTCTTCAAAACTCTAATAAATATAAGCCTAATTCACCCAATCTGTCTCTATTATCAGTTCTGCCATCCCAGGGCAAACCTTTGCTGCGCTTGCTCTGTAGAAAGATCATCTTTGAAGAGAAGACTGAAGTAGCACACAATACTGCTGGTAGCAATTGCATACAACCTGATCAATTTTATGATTATTGCTGTTGGTACAAATTTTTCATGACTGAAAAGAGGCAGAGTATCTTTTTGTTAATCTTTATTTTTATTCCTTGATTGGGATTTAGATTGCACTTCCTATTGTAGTTCCTATTGTATTACTTTTTGTAAGTATGAAACTTACAAAAAATTTCATTTTAACTGTTTTTTAAAATTAGTGTTATAATTGTCTAATTGCTTCTATAGGTTTTACTTCATTCAGTTCATTTGGGAATCTTGGAACTGCGTCATTTTCCTCCTCTTCATTTGGAGGTTCTGGAATGGGTAACTTCCGATCAGTGTCAACGTCCACAAAATTTATTAATGGCAGGAAAATCACCACTAAGAGGTATTTTAAATATTAACTTTGTTATTCAATATAAAAGATTGTTTAAGTTTCTGAACTTTTTTTTAAACAAAGCTTATGTTTCCTCTTCCAAAGTTGATTTTTATTGATTTCAGTAAAAACTCAGTTGGGGCAATTGATAATCAGTTCTGTTCCTCTGGCATGTTATTTTATCACAGACTTGCATTGGAACACAAGTAGTAGGGATAGGCCATACTGCCCCTTGAATCTGTTTCACTATTTAATGAGATCATTGCTTCTATGTCTGCTCCATTTAACTGTCCAAATCCCATATACTTTCATTACCCTGGATTTCAAATATGTATTCATCTTTCCATATTAGGTAGTGAATTCCAACAATTCACAATTCTGAGTGAAGAAATTCCTCTGGACTTCATGTCTTAAATATCCTTAATTCTTTCAGAATCTTTTAACCACAGTTCCAGAGAATATAGGCCTATTTACTTGAGAATGAATTGATAAATCTTTGGAAGCAGGAATATTCTTCTTGTGGCAAGGAGACTGAAGGAGAGCTTCAAGCATAGCCACATCAAATCTCTTTACATTTGTAGCAAATCTTCATAACTTTTTTTTATTCTAAACTCCACATAGTAAAGGTTAATGTGTGCTTTCCTAATTGTTTGCAGTTCCTTGATAATTTTAACATTTTTTGTTTGAGGAAATACTAATATCTCCTTGAGCAACATTCAGGTATTGCTCCCCATTTTTTTTGGGGGGGGGGGGAAAAATTAGTGCTATTATTTCTACCGAAGTAAATTTGGCCATTTCATATCCATTAATCAATTCTCAGACAAAGTTGATATATTACTCATTAGTTAATATGTGCATATTTAAAAATCTTTCATAGCACCTCATTGAATGCTTTTGGCAATGTAAAGATACTATATTCACTAGTTCCTCATCACATGCTCAAAAGCTCTAAATACGTCATACATGAATTCCATCTGGAAACCATGTTGACGATTTTCTGAGTATAGTTATGCTCTCGTAATGGATTTCAAAATTCTCTCCTTTACTGATGTCAGGCCAGCTGGACTACAGTGCATTGTTTTCTCTCTCCTTTTCTTGAGTATCAGTTTGACACTTCCAAACCACTGGGGCCATTCTAAAAACTAGGAAATTTTGTTACATCATTACTAATGCTAACTCTGTACCAAGTCTTTGAACTTAGCAGTAAAGTGTAGGAGTTTCGATGGCTTTTGGTGTCTTTAGCTTTTCTGATACCACTACTTTAATGGTATTTAGCTTCCTGAATATTATATCTCTTGGTCCCCTGCTCTATTTGGAATGTTTTTTGTCATCTAAGCAAGTACTTAGTTTGCATCTTCATAGTTATATTTCAGCCACTTCTTATTCCACGTTAGAATTTCTCTGGCTTTGCAACAAGATTACTGATTAATCCTGTTTCATTATACAAAGCCAAATCTAATATAGCCTGATTTCTGGTTAATTCAACTATGTTTTATTCTAAGGAGCAGTTTTTTCCTCTTTCCATTCATTCCATGTTTTGGAACACCAATTTCCTTATCTATTATTTTGCTTTCAGGTCAGTCACTTCGATAAACTAGTTTTCCAAATTTATATTTTAAGTTGATGCCTGACTTTTTAAACTTTCAGGATTGTAGAAAACGGCCAAGAAAGAGTGGAAGTAGAGGAAGATGGCCAATTAAAATCTTTAACAATAAATGGTAAGGAGCAGCTACTGCGGTTGGATAACAAGTAAATGTTCCCTCATATTTAACACATGAAAATGGATGAGCATTCATGGGGAAAAGATTTTTGGGAATATTCTTGAAGGAACTTTACATTATGTATAACATTTAGTTCAAATTAGTTCTGCTGCTCATGGCACCAATAATCCGATGATGTTTACTCGGAGTTTACTTTGACGGGACCACAGAATAGGACCATCTGGTATTGATTTTTTTTTGAGTTGTTACAAATTTATTGATGCACTTTCCTGTATAACAGTTTCCATTGAGCATATTTACCTTGTGAATCTAAGATGATTTGTCCACTCCAAATTTTTCCAGTTAAATGAATGCAGTTTAGTGTCTAACTTGCTGGACCTGTTAAAATTTTCTAACGCTCTTTTGTACTTGCCAGTAAATATAATTAAGAATATTTAATGACATAGTTTGCATTTTTTTTGCTTTAAATTTTGTCTCTTTGTGGTTTTAGTTTGCATGTATGCCACAATAATGTTTTGGGAACTATTAGTGTTTATGCTGTTTAAAATCTGATCACACTTGACAACTTAACATGTTAATGCTGGCAGAATGAAATCTTGCTATTTGTTAACAAATGACATGAATATGTTTGTGGCACAACCATTAAAAGGGCATGGAAAAATATAACGCGTCTATGTGGTGATTTGGTTTATTTGCAAATTTGCACATTTTATTTGTAGCTGTATTAGTGTGCATTGCTTTCTTACAATCACATAATGTGGTTTAAAAAAATCTTGATAGCCTTCTGGAATATAATTCCTACTGAATTGTTGGGCATGAAAAGATGACCATCAGTTAAGATCTATTCTCAGGAGGGAATTTGAAGTTGGAATGCATGTTTGAGGAATGGAATGAAGATAAAATAACATTTGAACAAACAAATATAAAGATTTAATTATAAATAGTCATATTATGTTTAATGTCATTAGTGAATTTGTGTAATGGCTTTCCTGTGCAATATATTTTAGAAGCAAAGGATTAAAATATACATGGAAAATTATTAGAGGTATTTCTCTGTATAGCCAGCATTTATCTCCTGCATAACAAAATATCTATTGCTTAGATGTCAGTTTTGGAGACGGTGTTCAAATGCCTGCCATACCAGTACTGAATGGACCATATTTTCAGTAGCAGTGACTAATGTTAATTCAGTGCCACAAGACAAAAAGCTGAACATAACTGATCAGATAGTCCTTAAGCTCAGTTCCTTACAGCCTTGTTCACAGCATGTTCAGCAAGTGCCACTTTCTGGTACAAAACTAAGATTTAAAACAAAACTCTATTCTTGAGAGTAAGCTAATTTTAAGATGGTTCTCCTGAATTGTATTAGCAATTAAAGATGAGGTCATGGAGACTAGTGATAAATAGGGTACTTGTATACAGCTTCAATTTGACATTTGTTTCTAGTTTGCACCACCTTATTCCAATTATCAATAACAATCTTGATGCTACCTAATTATTTAATTGGTGGGAAAACTTCCATATTTCTGTTGCCATTTGTGCAGAGGAGTACTTGCATCACTGTTCATGGCCAAACTCTAATTTTAATTTTAATGTTGTATTTCCTTTTTCTGAATTCCCTTTCAGAATTCCTGTCTACTTTTTATTCCTTTAATCATATGCCTAATATCACCCCTTAATCTTTTGTCAAGGAAATACAAGTGTATTCAAGGATAACCTGTCCTTTACAATATGACCTTTTTAGCCAAAGACCCAAATCTCTGAATCCATTGTGATAACTTGGTGATTTTAAGCTGGGTATAAATTTATATGTGATTGCCACCACATCAAACTTTTTCAAGGGCCTTTATCTTCCATCATTCTTGATGTATCATAACCAAAATTTTCTTGACTGTTATGCTCTGTTTTGTATTGCTTCAGCCTAGCTTTGCATCCTAATAAACTATTTGCTTTTGTTGTGGCTTGACAGCACTGGTTGTGGACTTGGATACACTGAATTATTACACACACTTTCTTTTCCTTTCAACAATTTATCATTGATAACTAGTGTGAGATGAGTGTTAAATGTCTTCTGCTGGATTGGGGTGCAATCTAATGTCATTTCTAAGCAAGGTTGCAATTTTTAAAGTGTTGCAGCACTGACAGATTTTGATACCATCTGGAAAATGGTGAACAATACCACTATTGCCTTTGTGTGATAGTGTGAAGCATAATGCTCCAAACATTGTTGTCTGCAGGATTTGACTTGGAGTATCACTTAATTCCAGTTTTAACTAATTTCTGCACCAATCCACATGTTATTTTGAGGTACTTCATCAGCATTTTGAAGTCTAAATGCTGTGTCTAATTGGGATGTTATCCGTGAACAAGCATTCCTAATTTCCAAGCTTCCCACTGACATCAGGTTAATAAGCCTACAATATCATAATTTTAATGACTATTTGGGTATTGATACAGCTACTAGGATGAATAATGCCCTGGTGCATTCTACAGATGCCCAGTGCAGTCCTTTAACACCCTCTCTAAAACTTGAAGGTTTTGTTATTGTGGCCACAATGTGCACATGAAACACCAAAATCCAGGCATCCATACTGTTCTTTATAGTGATATTTTGCCTGATCTGAAGAGTTGAGCACAGTTGTTCTTCTCATGAGGGAGATTTTTTAATTAACATGCATTGCTACCTGACACCTTTTGTTCATGGTTGTTATAAGTTAATTTGGTTTAACTGTACTCTTTTTGAATTTGAGAAACTTTGCATTAGAATAGTTTGTTTTATTTTTTATTCTATAAGGACTGTTTTAACCTCATAGGATAAACTCATTTGTCCAAGATTGAATTTTTGGCAACTTCTGTCCTTTGAAATCCAAGTGCCACAGTAGGTGGAAGTTTTTTTGTGAATCAACTAAATTGGATAACTTTAGGTAATGTTCTTGAACATTTTTTAATGAGTTCTGCTATCTTTGAACCTTCGAGATAATTGTCAAGCTGTTTAATATTTTACTCAATAGAGTGAAAACTGAACTTCTTTTAAATGGTCCTGTCAATTCTTTACCCTCCTTACCTCATGGTACACTTTGAGTCCCCTTTATGCATTAGGAGGTGAGTATAGGGTGTGAGCTTATTTTGAAATGCCATTGATGCCATTTTTCTTTTGTATTCACATCAATGGAGCTTCAAGTAATGCTTTGCTCATAGTTAAGATCATTGTTATAATTAACTCTAGACTCTTTATAGACCCATTCCTATTAATGTTCCAATGTTAGGCACATGTAAGCATGTGGCCAACTATTACTAAAATTTGCCACTATCATTGTTCAAGCAAAATTTGAATTTGCTACATAAGTTGCTTAATGATAAGGAGAGTAAGAATGAGGATCCAGCTTGTACTTGTGCACACCCAGCCCAGCGCTATAAATATTTGGGCCTTGGTGTCCATTTGGAATTAAGATTTCACTGTTTCTACCCATTGTGGGTGATTAAAATCTAGAGGCAGAATTCAAACTTGAGTCCTGCTGTGAACTTCATTTTGGTTCCATCCCAGAAGAGGGGCTGAGTTTTGTTCTGGGAGATACACTGATTTTCATTCTTCGGGCACGAGTCACAAAAGTGCTGGGCTGTTATGTACCAAGCTTGGTTCCATGCTTGTATTACTGGCTGCACATGCAACTTTTATTACTTCAGCACCAATACCCAGCAAGAAGTTATCTTAGCTTCCCTAATCACATGCATATAATTTTAAAAAAATTCTGTAACTTTTTCTCTATATTATCCAAGTTTATTCAGAAATGCCTCTATATTTGGGTTTGCTGAACACTTAAAACTAAACAAAAGCTACAGTAAAATCAGAAAATGCTGCAAGTACTCAGGCAGCATCTATGGGATGAATCAGTTAATGGGTAAATAATCCTTCATCTTAAATCTTAATGCAAACTGATGTGGTAGAGTCAGACATGGGATGCAAGGAAGCATCATTGGAAAGCATGGCAGGTTTTTGAATTAACAGTGAAATTGTAGGAGCAAGTAGCTTTTAAAGAACCATTGTAAGAATCTTTTATGTATACCAATGTGCTTAAAATAATTAGATAAATAGACCAGGTAGGTTGGACCATGTGTGGATATTCATGGAACTAAATAGCATAGGTACAGGCCTTCTGGCCCAACTTATCCATGCTGACTAAGATGCCTGTCTATGCTAATCCCTTACAGTCTGCAGTTGGCCCACATCCCTCTAAACCTTTCTTATCCATGTACCTGTCCAAATGTTGTTATTGTACCTACTTCTAGCACCTCTGGCAACTCATCTATGTACCCACATCCTATGTGTGGAAAACCTAGTTTCTTGGGTCCCTTTTTAAATCTTTCCCTGCTCACCTTAAATCCATGCCCTCTCGTTTTAAACTTCCTTACCCTGGGAAAAAGATTGTGACTATCTACCCTATTATTGCCTCATAATTTTATAAACCTCTATGATATCTCCAAGGAAAATGATGCCAGCTTATCCAATCTCTCCTTGTAACTCAAGCCCTCTAGTCCAGATAACATTCCTGTGAATTTTTTCTGCACTCCCCCTAGCTTAATCACATCCCTTCTATCATTTGGTAACCAAAACTGCAGACAATATTGCAACTGTGGCCTAACCAACAATTTATACATCTGTAATGTGACATTCCAACTCCTACATTCAATGCATTGGCTGGTGAAGACAAGCAGAGCATATGCCTTCATCAGTGTCTGTTGCTACTTTAAAGGTACTATGTACTTGTATCCCAAGGTCATACTGTTTAATAACATTCCCCATGGCCCTGCCATTCTACATGTCCTGGCTGCATAAATTTGCCACACTGCATCATTTTGCACTTATGAGTTAAATTCCATCAGCCATTCCCTTGCCCAGTTTCCTAGTTGATCTAGATCCTGGTCTAAGCTTAAAACCTCTTCACTGTCCACTGTACCACCAATTTTGTTATCTGTAAACTTATCATGCCACTTGCATTTTCTTTCAAATCATTATAATTAACAATAAAGGAATCCAGCAGCAATCCCTGCAGCATACCACTGGTTATGGGTCTCCAATCTGAAAAGCAAGACTCCTACCACAAGACATTTTTGTATCCAATTAGCTAGTTCATCCTGGATTTCATGTATTCTAACCTGGACAAGCCTACCATTCAGGACACCACTGCTCTGCCCTCATCAGTCCTCTTGGTCACCTCTTCAAAACATAATGGTTAGTGCGATGCTATTACAGCACCAGCAACTCTGGTTTGATTCCAGTCACTGTCTGTAAGGAGTTTGTATGTTCTGTGTCTGCGTGGGTTTCCTCTGGGTGCTCTGGTTTCCTCCCACATTCTAAAGCCATATGGGTAGGTTAATATGGGGCTTAAAATGGGTGGCGCAGACTCATTGGGCCAGAAAGGCCTGTTACCATGCTGTAAATAAAATTTTTTAAAAAAATTTGC
>JARFYF010000084.1:15512307-15524505 GCA_030265395.1 Rhina ancylostomus
TGTTTGTCCTGAGGAAGTATCCTGACTCCAGTCTTGTATTGGTGTGCTGCATTTGGGTTCTCTGTGAGTTTGCTCTCAATCAACATTGTGACAGAATACAGGCGAGCATTGGACATCCCTGATAGGAGTCATAGACCAGTTGGGAGAACCTAGTTGTCCCAGGAGAAGCCCACAACAGTGCACGTAGGACAGTGTAGTCCAGGTTCTCCTACATCGTTCCCAAAGGAACATGACGTGGGGAATGATGTCAGTTGTTGTACCGGAAACATGGAAAGCACAAGGCTTGGAAATGCTGGGTTGAAATCCTGAATGAAATGTAACAACTCAAAAATTGTTGTTATCATCCTCCATTCCAGGGGCAAAAAAATATTCTGTCACATAACACTGAAAGAAAATACCACATAATTGAATTTCTAGCCTCATTTGTATGTACTCATTGAGGCATTGGAAGATTATACAATCTAAAAAGGAACAAACAGGAGAAACATTTTTATGGCTCATACTCGTTCCTATAAATAATCAATTCAGACCATTTGGGATGCATAAAATTCAATGTTTTATATATATGTAACGATGATTTAATGTTGGTTTAGAGTATTTCAGAGGTTCGCTACCTGTGTTTTCAAATTGTTCATTGGAAAAAAACTACTGCCATCTTCCTGCTTACTAATTCTTCTCTGGTTCAGCTGAAGAACTCCTAGTCAGGTTTTTGCTGTAGCTCAAATAAAAAGCCCAAACAGCACGTGCCACCATCTCATTGTCACTTTATTGTTACAGCTAACTCCCACGACACAAATGGGGTTAACTTTGTCAATGGAAGTTACTGTCTGCACACATTTAAAGCCACTTGCTACTGAGACCCTTCAAATTAAATGAGATGTGAAAGAGCCCATAAACTCTTCATTAAAAGGATATGTCATTATCAGGTCAGGCATTTTTTACAGGAAAGAGTTTGTTCCTCCAAGAGCCGTAAACCAAAAAATGCTCAAGTGGCTGACTTGAAATATCTCTTCGCTACATTGTGATCTTTTCCTGGAAGGTATTCTAAAAGAAAATTGTTACTTTGCGTTTCCAGTTCAGCTACCAGTTTTTAATTGTTTCACTTCATTCATGAAAAATCTCCCCCTTAGAGTATGTCAGTGGTTATGGGAGTCACGTATGATGCAGGGACCACTACAATCCAACCACTTTTTCTCTGTACTTCATCTGTCATAGTATTGACGAGTCTCAACATAAATCAGGTAGCTATTTTAAACATGGCACTGTGAACCATCTCTTCCTCCATGATTATATTTTAATCCCATATAAAACATTGATAACTGATTTAATTTTTATATGGTATTTTAATGTCACTAAGCTATTTAGACACAGATTGAAGTGGACAGTCATCTATCCATTCCCCTTCATCTTCCTAATTATTGTCTCTAATCAATTCAAGTCTCTAAAAGGAAAGATATCTGACTGACAGTGAGATGTGCATACTTTCTTAGGAGTACAAATGGTTCATAATTCATGAATTCCTACAACAACAGTCTTTCCCTGGAGTGAAAGAACACTAAATGTGATTATTATTTATTCCACTGCTCATAGCTCTTCATTACCCGTGTGTGCTTACTGGGGGTTGTGGGTGGTGGGGATAGAGGGAGATTTTGTGTGTGTGTGTGTGTGTGTGTGTGTGTGTGTGTGTGTGTGTCCACGTTATGTCCTCATTAATTCACACACAGGTATCTTCTATATGTCAGAACTGGATGGACTTTCTAAGAGAAGAAGAGCTTTTCTACCAAGTTTCCAATGACCCTACAAACACAGCGAAGGATGAATTGCCCACCAGACAAGATAAAAGCATTTTGTCTATTTTGATTTAGTTTTGATCCTTTTAATTCATTACCATCCATAGGGAGTTAAAAAACTAGCCTTACTCAATAGAAGATTAACATTTTCTGACTTTCTCAGTTCCGACAAAGTGTCCCTGACCTGAAATGTTAAGTGTTTCTCTTTCCATAGATACTGTCCGATCTGCCGACTACTTCTATAATTTTCTGTTTCTAAACAAGATTTTGGTGGTTACGTAGTGGTTTACGTGAGGGAGCAGCCAGGCCAAATTACTGTCTCTCTCTGTTATGACGGTGTCTACACTTTAAAAATAAGTCATTCTTTTAGACATACCAAGATCATGAATAGATTGACTAAAAACAATGTGGTAAAAATCTGTCCTTGTTTGTATCCACTAAGCTTGAGATTTAGTATTGTACATGTGTTGAACTCCTGACAGTGGACAAACTATGGAGTGGCAAGTTTGGGCAGTGCTGTAACACTGAATGAGGTCACAAAAACCCAAAGGGATTGAAACAGAACTATGGCACTTTTTAAGACTAACTTATATAGTTAGTTGAATGACAGAGGAATACGTTGTTAAAACAAATAATTAAGATTAGTTAAGAGGATGAGGACCAATGTAAATTGGTGAACAGCATGTTTCTGAATTGTAATTTCAATGAAATTCCCAAATTTTAGCTGCAAAAATTTGAAGCTCATCTAATGTGAGCCTAAAAGTGCAATTACAGTAAAGGATCAGAGCTAGCGTCATCGGGAAGCTGATTGTTTGTAGGTAGCAAGGTGGTGGTGAAGCACACAGATGAGAAAGCAGAGAGGGGAGAATAGGTTCTTGGAAGACTTCTGAGGTGGTAGTGCCAGAGCTAAAAGTGTAGGCTTTGGTGAGTATGTTCTGGCTATAATTGGGTAAAGCAAGAGTTATCCCACCTAGCTGGATGTGATCAACTGACAAAATCCACAAGGAGATCCAGACGGTTTAGTGCACTGTTGTCATGGGAATGTGATTTGTGAGGTTGATTGAAATCATTCCAGTACTGTTCAGAGGATAGATAGGAGGGATTCAAGGAAGGAATTCAGGGTGAGATGGTCTTCCATCGTGAGGGTGTTGGCCGTGGCTTAGTGTAACATCTTTCACACTGACTGTGGATTCCAAATCCCACTACGAAGGTGGGTATTGAGGGAATACTGCATTATTGGAGGTGCCATCATTCAAGTGAAACATTGGACTGAAGCCCTATCTTGTTGACCTAGACAGAACTAAAGGGTCCCTTGGCACTATTTTGAAAAAAAGAGCAGGTGAATTTTCTCTGGTATCCTCACCAATATCTGTGTATACCAATCTCTGAAATCAGACTATTCGATCATGATCGCATTGCTATCATTTTAGATATTTGTTTTTTTGTTCATTTCCTCCACCAGATATGCTGAAATTTAGATCTTCTTATTTAGAGGTATCTGCCCTTAGGCATTGCAGACCAACCGAGTTGCACAATAATTCTTTCTCACTTTTCCTTCCTCATTTCAAATCTTGTTGTCAGTACTGCTTGTTATTGCAGAACGTTGCTCTTTTACTGTTTTGATACATTTGATGTAATAAAGATTATAAAATCATTATCACCCTTTTGTTTTTTATAAATCATCAAAAAATCAAAAGGTTCTCCTCTTTCCCATACAAAACAATGGGCAGATTTATCAACCACAAGTGTGAAGTTTTGATCCAGTACATGAGGTTTAAAAAAAAGCAAGTCACCCACAGGGCCATCTCTGGATAAACAGCAGGGGTGCCGTCATAGCAAAATATTTTCTACAGGGTACATAAGGTTAAGCAAAATTGAACATCCCTAGGATATGGGCTTCTTTTATGGCAGAGTTCCTTCAGCACGATTGCCTCACCCAAATATCCATTCTTCATAGGCAAGCCTGGGCAATGAGTACCGGCAGGTTGTTTAACAATGAACATGGTTTCACACCTGACCTGGATTTTGGTCAGCAGGTGACGACTTTGTGTTTTCTGGTCCATGTGTTTGAAGGGCAAAAGTCCCTGCTGCCACTCTGACCATCAGGGCAAACTACTTAGACCTGGTCCATATGCTTTCTCACGTTTATCATAGTCTGTGTTCTTCCTCATACCACGTTCCTAGACCACGTTCATCATCATCCGTATATCAGAATCACAGGAGACAACCAGCTCTTGAAAATCTTCCAATGTTGTTCTGTAATTAGCAGTTTGGAGTTGGTTTCCTTCCAACCCAACTCCCACTGGTATTTGCTTGAGATACATGACCTTAACTTCAGTGAGTAACTTCACATACAAAGCAATTCAATATTATTTTATGTTTTAAAACTCAGAATCCCTTGTAGTCAGGCTCCCTATTTAAACAGTAATGGTTTCTCGATAAAGAAAGGATTTTGCAGCAGTGCTTGCTGTATTTCTGGATTTCCTTCACATGTAAGAAACAGCATGTATTTCTGAAACCTGCAGTGCTTATAAATTATTCATCCTTTTGAAAGGAAGCCAGCAGTACACCATCACTATTGTCTATTCTAAGGAAATGATTGATAATTGCACCTCTCCAATCACACTTTCATTCCTACATTTGCCAAAATGTTTGTATATTTTTTACACATGTATAAATTTTTTAACAATCATTTATTGGTAAAGACATCTCCGACACTTGTTAGGCACAGTCTGTTCCAAAGCATCTGTGCCAACTGCCATGAGGCGCAAGTTGGACATATCTCAAGGTTCAGACCTCGATGCATCTGCTTGTTTTATGCAGTTTATGCCCAGAAATTGGATTTCAGTCTTTTTTGTACACTAAATGTGCTGCGTACAGAGCAAACACCCAATTGGATCTCCCACCAAATAATCACGAAATTAGCCAAAACTATGTTTAAAAACAGTAGCTTGCACATAAGATCATGCACTAAAATGATCCTATTCTGTTCTCATTAGCAGCTGTGAAAAATCCACAATGATCACATCATGGGGAAGCATGTCAGATCTTAAAGGAATTGCACTAATGGCAGCAAGAGACCCGTTGCAGGTGATGGAAAAGGGAGGGGAAGGGTACGTGGCAATCTCATAAACATGTCGGCATTCATCCCCTCCACCCTAACAGAGTGGTCTGCCCTGACTGAGTCCCGTTCCATGAGTGGTCCATGCCATTGTGAGGTGCAGAGTTATCAAATGCCAACAAACACAGCATGTGGTTCGGATTAAGTGTATAAAAAGGCTGTGATCACTGATCGAGCAACCAGTGATGAATTTTCCATTATCCTGATCATTGAAAACTGAGTCTGGCAAATGCTATGTGCAAGACATTGATGTCACAACCCAGCCCCTTTAATTAACACCTTACCCCTATCCCTGTATGAGTTTTTTGGTGAGTATTCAACATAGCTGTGAGTTGCATCGAAAAGCTCCAATTTATGTCAGGAGGGGAGGACACATGGGATGTGTGACTTGTGGCATCATGAGGTGCTCAACTCTCTCTGGGGAAAATGTCAGCCATGCTGAGGTGAATTATGCACAAAGTGCTGGGCCAGTTTTCTTATCAGTCTGGAATTAATCATCAGCATTACTTCAATAACTCTGTGATCTGTGCCCAAAAAAAGTGTGCAACTAGATCAAATTTCTGAATTCAAACTGGCCGCTTCCGAATATTTCAGTCAAGTTGTGCCTTGCCTCAGTACAGTGACGGCCCTAATCAAAGTTTCATGGGACACCATCCCTTATCAACCATCTGGTGGAGGAACTCAGCAGGTCGAGCAGCATCTGTTGGAAGAAAAGAATTAGTGACATTTCAGGTCAAAACCCTGCATCAGGACTGAACATTCCTTCCCACAGATGCTGCATGACCCACTGAATTGCTCCAGGAGATGGTTTGTTGCTCCAGATTCCAGCATCTGCAGTCTCTTGTGCCACCATCCCCTGTCATCAACGTTAAGATAAGGTTAATCATAGTAACTCCTTCCCTTCATTTCATGGTCTACTGTCTTCTCCTATCAGATTCCTTCTTCAGCCCTTTGCCTCTTCCACCTATCACCTCCCAGCTTCTCATCATTCCCCTTCACCCCTCCTCCCCCACCTATCTACCTTCCCTCTCTGACCTGGACTCACCTGCCAGCTCATCCCTCCCCCTATTCTGCCTTCTACCCTGTTCCATTTCCAGTTCTGATGAAGGGTCTCCACCCGAAACATTGATTGCCCATTCCCTCCATAGATGCTTCCTGACCTGCTGAGTTCCTCCAGCACTTTGTTCGTTGCTCCACATGGATAAGAAAGGTTTGAGGGATGGGGGCCAAAGGCAGGCAAGTGGGACTAGCTCAGGAGGCAATGGGGTTGGCATGGATGAGCTGGGCTGAAGTGCCTGCCTCTGTTGTCTAACTTACTGACTCCACACCAAAGACTGCAGCAGTTCGAGAAAGTGGCTCTTTATCATTTTGTCAAGAGCATTAGAGATGGGTATTAAATGTGTATCTTGTGATTGAAACATAAACTGCCCATCTCAAGGAAAGTCAATAATTATAGAGCAGAAATTTCATTAGCAGAAAGATTTGATATGTTGAGAAAAAAATATTTGACTTAACAGGTGATACAGGTCTGAAGCTCACTTCCAGCATGGTTGTTGGGACAAAAGACCTCATTTAAAAAGCATTGGAGTGAACACTTGAAATGCCGAGTCCTGCAGGGCCACGGACCCTGAGCTGGGAAGTGAGATCAATCCTAAGTCTACTTTTGGCCAGTGTAGACAACCTGGGCTGAATGGCCTCCTTCTGTGCCCATAAACCACCAAGATTCCATGATCTTATGGATTCAATTAAAACTGACACTCTTCCCATCAAAGCTCATCAATGATCGGAAAATATTTTTAACCAAAGCAATGCATCTGGGTGATGGCCACTGATGAAGAGAAAAAAATTGAGTTGTTATTTCCATATTGCACTTGTACCAGGCAATGCAGAGTCCCACTGCACCTGCAACCACATTACATTCCCAGTCTTTAAACTTGACAGTGCAATCCAGAACTGGTTCGGACATGCTACTTCTGCCAAAGTTACTTTAAAAACTTGCACTGTGATAATGAAAGAGGGCCAGAAAATCGATCCTTCTGGGAGGCATTTCCTGTCCGCAGCAGGAGCTCTTGCATCCCAGAGACTGTTAGACTCTGCGAAGGAGTTAAATGGCTCAGTGACGTATCTCAGTATTTCACTGCTGATATATGACACACAACTAACATGTCAGGATATTAGGGCAAAGAAATTGTCAAGAGGAAGATGATAGATGTGGAAAAATAGGCAGAGACAATATGTACATTGAATAGAGAGCTCATAGCTGCACAATTTACCTTTCCTGGCCTTGCAGCTCAGCTAACACTGATGTCTGAGATCGTCTCTCACAATATCTCAATTGCTAAGACAACTGAGTTATTTATCACCTTACACCCAACTCTTTCTTTACTACCCTAAGAATCCTATAGGGGCCAAGGATGTCTCTTGGAGTCAAATAATTTGACAATAGCGTTAAGCTTGTAACTCTAGGATTTCATTCCCTAGTACGATAAAATGGACTCTTAACCTCATAATCTACTTCGTTATGGCCTTGCATCTTATTGTTTGCCTGCTCTGCACTTTCCCTGTAACTGTAACACTTTATTCTGCATTCTGTTATTGTTTTCCCTTGCACTACCTCAATGCACTGCTGTAATGAAATGATCTGTATGGATGGCATGCAAAACAAAGTTTTTCATTGTACCTCAGTACATGTGACAATAATAAACCAAGTTCTATTCTCATTTTCCGAGAGAAACTCAAACCAATTAATTATCCTCCATGTCATTTAGTATAGGCGAACTGATCGCAATGTAGAGAGATTTTGTCTGGCTCCTTGTTCCTGCGACAGCATTTCACACTAACCTACTCTGAGACGAGCTCAGTTTACTCTAATCCCATTTGTCTGTTAGATTCCTACTTCAATTTTAGTTTCAAGTGCTGATTGAAAGAGGGGTCCTTTGCTCCCAAACCTCCAGCAGTGTGCAGTTTGGAGAATCTGAATTACAATGTGATAACCCTTTTTCCAACCAGTATTCATGCATAAGAATGCATGAATTAGGAGCAGTCTTTTCCACCCCTCAAATCTGCACTAATACCCGATAAAATCATGGATAATTTGACTGTCACCTCATTCCTGTCTTCCCCAATAACTTTTCACCTCTTTGCTTATTACCCGTTTTAAGAACAATCTCTGTTGAGAGGACAGAATCACAGCACCAGTTCTTCACTCAACCCTTCATTGTTGGAGGTGGTTTAAATTTCCAATCCTTTCAGAATTTTGAAGAGTTTGTAATATATATCACCTGCATGTTGACCTTCAGACTTATTCACAGGCACACTTAATTCTCTTTAAACATCTTAATACCATTATAGTTTACTCCGCTTAGATTTAAAACCCTAGTTTCACATTGAACTACATTACTGTCAGACCCAATGTAAATTCTAGAATATTATAGAATATTATAGAATAAGGGCCTGTATTGTGCTGTATTGTTCTATGGTTCTATTATGGTCACTCTACCCCAAAGTTCTCAGTAACACTGAAAGTATATTTCTGACTCAACAATGTACACTATTACTTGCTACTGATCAAATGTTGATGGTGGCTTATTATCCTCAAGAATATTCAAATCGCTGCCACAGTAAATCAGCCAGCATAATCAAAGACCCACCCATCCCGGATATTCTCTCTTCTCCCCCTCCCATCGGGCAGATGGTACAGTAGCCCGAAGGCACGTACCACCAGGCTCAAGGACAGCTTCTATCCCACTGTTGTAAGACTATTGAACGGTTCCCTTGTATGATAAGATGGACTCTTGACCTCACAATTTACCTCGGTATGACCTTGCACCTTATTGTCTACCAGCACTGCACTTTCTCTGTAGCTGTTACACTTTATTCTACATTCTGTTATTGTTTTACCTTGTACGACCTCAATGCACTGTGTAATGAATTGATCTGTATGAACAGAATGCAAGACAAACTTTTCACTGTACCTCAGTACACGTGACAATAATAAACCAATTCCCAATTCCAATTCCAATTACTTCACTTTTATCAGAGCATCTTGATGCCACACTCAGTCAAATGTTACATTGCTGTCCCAGGCAGTCACTCTTATCTCAAGTCTAGAACTCAGCTCTTTGATCCATAATTGGACCAAGTCTAATGATCCTGGCAAATCCTAAACTGTGCCATGGTGATTAGGTTACTGGTGAGTATGCCACCTGATAGCACTGTTGACAATGGCTTCCATCACTTCACTGTTGATTGGAAGTAGTCTGATTGGATGGTAATAGCTGAATTGGATTTGTATTGTTTTTTTGTGGAAAGGACATACCTGGGCAATTTTCCACATTGCCGGTGTTGTAACTGTCCTGGAACAACCAGGCTGGAGGCACAGCCCATTCTGGAGCATGTGTCTTCACTACCACAGCTAGGGCATTGTCCGATCTTGTAGCTTTACTGGATCCAGTGGTCTCAGCCATTTCTTGATATCATGTGGAGTGAACTGAACTGGCTGGAGACTGGCTTCTGTGATAATGGGAGCCCGAGGAAGAAGCCAAGCCTAGAAACCTAAATGTGTCAGTGAATATCTCAGTAAAACCTGGAGTGCAGTGTCTAGCTGGAACTCAACAGGAACTTGGGATGTGTGCCAGATGGGTACGACATAGCATTCAGGAGGAATTTGTGTCTGTAGAAAGCATTGGCATAGAAGATCCCCAGCCTTGCCAACATTACAACTTGCAGGCAAAGCTATAACAAGATCAGCTTCTTCCATATTCAGTCTTACTTGACATATTAGCTCACACTTCAGCTTGTACTGCCAAGGTTTTGCTTGCAGTTCACAAGCCTTTGGATTTCTTGCTTGATGTTTCAGCAAGCTTGTGTTTCTGTTCCCTATTTATTTGAAATCTCACCAACAGCTTATTTTATAGTTCACGCGCATCTTCAATGCCTGCAGTCCCAGTGCTGATAAACCTCTATTGTTTTTCATGATGCACCAGGAACTGAGACAAGCAAAAATAATTGATCAAGAAGTAGACAAAGTACATTGTAGAGTTTGTCCAGACAGCTCCATTAAAATATATTGTCCGCTTCTGTCTTGACTTAGGATATTTATTAAACAGCTCAAGGTTTAAGCTTTTTAATGAATCAGATGGAGAGAAACTATTTCTGCTTGAGAAGGATGAATGATCTGAAGCATCCTGTTTCTCCCTCCCTGGATGCTGCCTCACATACAGAGTATTTCCAGATCTACACTTTATTGCAGATTTCCAGCTTCTGCAGCATTTTATCTCAGGCCCCAAGAGGGCCATTACCTAAAAGTTAGAGCAACATCTTTTAGGACTGAATTCAGGGTCTACTTTGTCAAGAAAAGCCCAATTTCTCTTTCCCAAACAGTTGTTGGAGCTGGGCCAATTGAAAATGTAAAGAGGCTGATGGATTCTTACGAGGCAAAGGAATTAGGGTTCTGGGAGCAGGGCAGGTCACGGGAAGTAAGGTGTAAATTAGCCAGTGGCGGAACAGACCTCACAGCAGAAGCACACCAACCTGCTTTCCTCGTCTCCAGAGTCATACAGCATGGAAACAGGCCCTTTGGCCCAAATGGTCCATGTCAACCAAGATGCCCCATTAAAGCCAGTCCCATTTGCATGTGTTTGGCCCATAACCTTCTAAACCTTTCCTATCCATTTACCTGTCCAACTGTCTTTTGAAAGTTGTTATTGTACCTGCCTCAAGCACTTCCTCTGGAAGCTGATTCCACATAGACACCACCCTTTGTGTAAAAAAAGTTGCCTCTCAAGTTACTCTTAAATCTTTCCCCTCTCAACTTAAACCATGCCCTCTAGTTCTTGATTCCCCAGCCCTGGGAAAAAAAACTGAGTGCATTCACCCGATCTATGCCCCTCATAATTTTATATACCTCTATGACATCAGCTCTCAGTCTCCTATGCTGTAAGGAATGAAGTCCTAGTCTGTCCAGCTCAGTCCCTCAAAGTCCTGGCAGCATCCTTGTAAATCTTTTCTGAACTCTTTCCAGTTTAAAAGCAGGGCTTGGTAGTGTAGCGGTTAGCGTAATGCTTTACAGCGCCAGTGACCCGGTTCAATTCCCGCTGCTGTCTGTAAGGAGTTCGTACCTTTTCCCTGTGTCTGCGTGAGTTTCGTCTGGGTGCTCTGGCTTCCTCCCACATTCCAAAGACGTACAGGTGAAGAAGTTGTGGGCATGCTATGTTGATGCTGGAAGCGTGGCGACACTTGCGGGCTGCCCCCAGAACATTCTACACAAAAGATGCATTTCACTGTGTGTTTCAATGTACATGTGACCAATGAAGAAATCTCTCTCAAAAACTGAACACAATACTCCAAGTGCAGACTCACCAGCCAGTAGGGAATATAATATAATGGGAGAATCCATCTTTTCCTGTTGGATCACAAAATGATCCTCACACCACACACAAGAACTGGTATGACTCATGCCCTGTGCATTTTGGGTTTGTCTCCAGCTCTCTCAACTTTTTACTTAATGGAGGCACACACCAAGGATTCAAAAGTTGATCCAGATTAGATGTTCACATTATTCACTGTCTTTTAATTTAAGGAACTTTGCCTTGAATTTGGATCCTGTCGCACTTTGTTTCAGTACAAGGGGATATGGATTGGCAAATGACAAGATGTCAGCAACAAATGTTTGCCAAAGTGATTATTTCTGCATCAGATATTGGACCTGCAAATTCCTGTCATGCCTAGCACTAACCCTAATAATGTGTTAACACTGTTGTCTCAGTTCTGTTCTATTTTGCGGAGCTGTGAATTTCATGCAGGAGGTATTGGAACATGTTCTGCCACCCTGCTTTTAGCAATAGTCATTCCCTGCCTCCCAGCAGCTCCATGCTTTATTTGCAGAGGTTGTTGTGTAACATCACTATTTAAAGGAAAACTTGTCACTTCTGCAGCACTGTCAGTTAAAAATCTGAAGGTATATATAGAACATAGAACACTACAGCACAGTACAGGCCCTTTGGCCCACAATGTTGTGCTGACATTTTATCCTGGCTCTAAGATCTATCTAATGCTTTCCTCCCATATAGCCCTCCATTTCTCTATCATTTATGTGTCTAAGAGTCTCTTAAATGTCCCTAATGTATTTGCCCTCACAACCTTTGCCAGCAGTGCATTCCACACACCCACCACTCTGTGTAAAAAAAACTTACCCCTGAGGTCCCCCTTATATCGTCCTCCAATCACCTTAAAATTATGTCCCCTTGTGTTAGCCATTTTCGCCCTGGAAAAAAGGCATGTCCATAT
>JARFYF010000084.1:15530942-15543459 GCA_030265395.1 Rhina ancylostomus
GGCTATGTGAATTCAAAATTGGCTTGCCCACAGAAGGCAGAGGGTGGTAGCAGATGGAGAGTATTCTGCCTGGAGGTCGATGACCAGTGGTGTTCTGCAGGGATCTGTTCTGGGACCCCTGCTCTTTCTGATTTTTATACATGATTTGGATGAGGAAGTTGAAGGCTGGGTTAGTAAGTTTGCAGATGACATGAAGGTTGGAGGTGTGGATAGTGTAGAAGGTTGTCGTAGATTACAACAGGATATAGACAGGATGCAGAGTTGGGTGGTGAAGTGGCAGATGGAGTTCAATCTGGAAACTCTGGTGAGACCACACTTAGAGTACTGTGTCCAGTTCTGGTTGCTTCATTTTAGAAAGGATGTAGAAGCTTTAGAGAGGGTGCAGAGGAGAGTTACCAGGATGTTGCATGGATTAGAGAACGTGTCCTATGAGGAAAGGTTGAGTGAGCCAGGGCTTTTCTCTTTGGAGAAAAGGAGGATGAGGATGAGAGGCAACCTGATAGAGGTGTATAAGATTATGAAAGGCATAGACAGAGTGGACAGCCAGCACCTTTTTCCCAGGGCAGCAGCGGCCAATACCAGATGGCATCCATTTAAGGTGAGTGGAGGAAAGTTTCAGGGAGACGTCAGAGGTGGGTTTTTTACACAGAGAGTGGTGGGTACCTGGAATGCACTGCTGAAGATGGTGGTAGAGGCTGATACAATAGGAACACTTAAAAGACTCTTGGACAGGCACGTGGAAGTAAGAAAAATGCAGGGTTATGGGCTGTGTAGGAGGGAGGTTTAGATTGACAATGGAGTAGGTTTATATAGGTCAGCACCACATCATGAACCAAAGGGCTTGTACTGTGCTGTACTGTTCTATGTTCTATTCTAGTAACTTAATCACTGTTCCATTATACTATTTCTGGTAGCCCTGCAGGTAATGTACCTCAGACGTGCTTTATTTTGCTGTTGTACAAATTCATCAAGCAGGTGAAGATTGTTGTGCTTGCTGTGGCAACGTCCACGTTAGGTGAATGATGGTCAGCACAGTCCCTGTGTCCTGGTAGGTCTACCAGTTCATCCAAGTCTCAGCAGTGTGTAGCCGATGACTTTTTCTGCCTTGAAGTGTGCACTGCCTGCACGGGCAGAGCTGTATTCCTCATCACAACTGTCCAGCCCCATTAACTTTCCCAGGTTACTTGTCACAATTCTTGATCAAACGTTCAAAGCACTTAAACAAGTGACTTACCTTTTGTGCTCATGGATCTGGGCACAACAAGTTGCTAGGGGAAGCTGTAGAGGTGGGTACAATTACAATGTTTAAATGACATTTTGACAGGTGCATGGGTAGAAAACATTTAGAGGGATATGGGCCAAATGCAAGCAAATAGGACCAGCTCAGATAGACATCTTGGTTGGTATGGATGAGTCAGGTCAAAGGGTCTGTGTCTGTGCTGTATGACTCTACAACAATGTCAATAGCTACGTGGAAGTCCTCCTTAAGTGATATGTTGTCATGTTGGGATGAATGTTAGAACATAGAACTTTACAGCAGTACAGGCCCTTCAGCCCGCGATGCTGTGCCGACATTTTATCCTGCTCTAAGATCTACCTAACGCCTCCCACATAACCCTCCACTTTTCTATAATTCATGTGGCTTTCTAAGGCAACCACAAAGATACGGTTAGCTACAAAGATTCTACTGGGATGACCCAAGTTGCCACCGAGTGTTCTAGATGAGAGTGATACCTGGGATATGAGGGTTCTCTCTCTGTGTGCTTGTATCCTCACACATTCTGTAAATGTTGAAGGCTTCTGGACCCTTGCCCCAGCTTGGCAAACAGCACTGGATGCCAGGGATTGCCTGTCATAACTTGCACCACATGCCACTTGGCCCCTTCAGCCCCTCAATAACATCATGCTGGTCCCTATCGTAACTCCATGCCTTACCTGTATATATCCCTCCTTACCCGTTGGTTAGCACAATCTATTACTCTCAGATTTAAAGATATTACATGGGCACCTCCTGCTTTTGTGGGAGAGAACACCACAGCAGCACCATCTTTTGTGTGAAGAAGTCATAGAGTTGTACAGCACAGAAATGGGCCCTCGTTTACCTGGCTTAACCCTGCCACCCTTCCTGAACAAAGGAACAATGCTGGCTACCTTCAAGTCTTCGGTATCCTGCTTGCAGCCAACCAAGGTGCAAAATTTCCGACAGTGCCCCAGCAATCTCTTCCCTTGTTTCTTATAGTGTTTCAGGATAGATCACATCCTGCCCTGGGGGTTTATCTACACATGCATTCCAACACCTCCACCTTCTTAATACTGATTTGCTCCAGACTATGAGTATATCCCTCCCTGAATCCACAATTCTTTTCCCCCCAATTGGTTTTACTGATTTTAAGACAATGCCCCTTGTGCCAGATCCACACACCATGAGAAAACACTTAAATCTATCCATAGAGATCAATTCACTTCAAATTCCCAAAAATCTCCATTAAATAACCTCTTAATGCTTTACATTACAGGAAGTTCATTTTGTTTATCCAATTGGTCCTTGTAAGTTAACCCTTGGAGCTCAGCTAACATTCTGTTGTACTGTTCCCCAGGTCAGTATGAACCTTCCTTGCTATGTTGTTCAGGTAATTAAGGTACCCATTTCTGGTCTAACAAGGGTTTTGTGTAGTTGTAGAAAAACTTCCCTTTACATCCTAGTCCTCTGGATAATAAAAGGTGTTATATTTTCCTTTTGATTATTACTTGCATCTTACCAATATATTTTATAGTCTGGTTACTTGGAGCCCCAAGTTCTCTCTGTGCTATCACTTGTTCCAGATTTTCACCATTTAATTATACCTGGATCTATGGTTTCTAATCTAAAATAGATGGCCTTATTCTTACCTGATCTGAAATTTATTTGCCACTGTTTTATCTGCACATAATCTATCAATGTCTCTTTGTAATTTTATGCTCTTATCTACACTACTTACTATGCTACTGATCTTTGTGTCATTGGAAAACTTGGATATATATGGCCCCCTACTGTGTTATCTAAGCCATTAATAAATATAATGAATTTTCAAGCTTCAGCATTGATTCTTCTGGCACAATACTCGTAACTTTCTTCCTATTTGAGTAATATTCTTTACTCTTTCTCTTCTCTTGTCTAATCAATCTTCAACTGGGTCAATAATTTGTCTTTAAATCTATGAGCTTTAATTTAAGGTATCAGTACTTTGTATGAAATTGTTTTGAATGCCTTCTGAAAGTCCAAATAAAGCAAACCCTTAGACAGTCTCCTGTCTATGACTTCATTCAAATATTCAATTAAGTTCATGAGACATAACCTGCCTGTACAAACCAATTTTCTCTCTCATTAATCAGCTGGAACTTGCCTAAGTGCTGAGTGACTCTGTCCATAATTGTACATTTCAGGATCTTCCTTACATTAACTGTTAGGCTAATATTTATATCTTCCTGCATTTTTTCCTCCCACCTTTTTTTAATTGTGGAGTTATTTTTACAATTTTCCAATCTGAAGGGACCGGAGTCCTAAATTGAGAGGTTTTATTTAGGTTATGGCTAAACCACTTATGTACTTTTTGTTTACTAAGTTTGGTGTGCAAGAGCAGAGACCATCAGGCTCTGGTGAATTCTCAGTTAATAGTGCAATTGTTCTTTCTAGTACTTAAATTGACTGCAGGGAGAATAAAACTGGGATTAATGTGGGATTAGTGTAAATGGGTGGTTGATGACTGGCATGGACTCGGTGTGCCAAGAGGTCTGTTTTTATGCTGTATCTTTTATGACTCTATGCAACTTTATGACTGTTTTAGTGTGTTCCAATCCTAGATGCATCACTATTTCCTTGGAATTCTCGGTATGTTATTATTTTTCTCAGTTCTGACTAGTGAATATAACCATGAACATGAATATACTATATATGAATAAACTATGAATATACTATATACATACTATGAATATGACTATGACCATATACCAGACTGACACAAAGTAATTATGGAATTATTCTCCTACTATATTTCCATTTGTTCCAGTTTCTATCAGGCTCACATTATCCTTGGCTGTTCACTTGTAATATAATTTGATAAAAGCTTTGAGTTAACCTTGATATTCCCCTCCAACTTGTTACTGTTCTCCTCAAACACCCAATATACTCATTGCAGGAATTGTTTTCTCATAGTTCAAGTGGTGGCTTGTTCTGTGAGGAAGGATTAACTAGACTGGGATGATACTCTATAGGATTTAGAAGAATGAGAGGTGACCTGACTGAAACATACAAAATTTTACAGGGCTTGATGGAATAGATGTGGGAATGAAGTTTCTGCTGGATGGTCTAAAACCTCAAAGTCAGTCTCAAAGTAAGTGGTCAGCAATTCAGGACTGAGTTGAGAAGTTTCATCACCCAGAAGGTGGAAAATCTTTGCAATTCTCTGCACAAGAGGGCTGTGGAGAAAAACACGATGATGCAAGAGGAAATCAGCAGGCCAGGCAGTGTCTGTGGAGAAAAGCAGGTGGGTCAACATTTCGGGCCAGGACCCTGCTTCAGGACTGAAGTTAGGAAAAGGGGAAGCCCAATATATAGGAGGGAAATGCAGATCAGTGATAGGTGGACCAAAGAGGGGAGGCGGGGTGGGGACAAGGTGATGGTAGGGAGATATAGGTTTCAGGACTGAAGATAGGAAAAGTGGAAGCCCAATATGTAGGAGGGAAAGATGGATGCTGCCTGGCCTGCTGAGTTACTCCACCATCATCATGTTTCTCATCTAGATTCCAGCATCTGCAGTCCTTTGTTTCTCTAGAGGGCCGTGGAGGCTCAGTCAATGACAGAGATCATTAGATTTTTTGATATTATTACAATCAAAGGATATAAGGTTACTGCAACAAAGCACGCAAAGCTGAGGTAAAAGATCCTTCATGGTCTTATTGAATGGCATGAGGGGTCTTCCCCTGCTTCTATTTCTCTTGACCCAGAGTTCCCTTCAAGAGGCTCACTGCTTGACTACCTGTTTGCACTTTCAACGTCCATTCACTGCTTGACTACCCGGCAAGAGCTTCCTTGAGAAAGTGCAGCTCTGATCTGAAGCTGTATCAGGTGGTTTAGCCCCATCCCAGACTGCACCAGCAATCAAGGCTATCAAACACACCAGCTGGTGAATGTCTCTAACCACCCCTCCCACATCAATGGCCTATTGACACTCATCAAGACTCATGCATCTGAATAGTCACCTATGCAAAGTGGTTGAGGTCGGCCTTGAACTGTGGGTCCCAGCTTGCTGTTATCTGTCCAAAATAAGGAAAGTCACAGCGGTGATGTTAGCACCAGAAGACCGTCATCATATTTCGACTAATCTCTCTTTTTCAGGGGCAATCTAATAAAAACAAGGCAGTCATGTCTGCAAGGACATTAAGTCAGCAAGCTTCAGCTGTGTTAATTTTTCATTGGCATTTGAAAAGCAATACAGGGGTAATGCATAAGGTGAAAGTGAACAGCATGTAAAACATGCAGGATCAGCACGAGCATTTTTTAAATAGTATTTTATTTTATATTTGACTTAAGCATATCCTCACTATCCCAATAGATTGTCATTGACTGTCGTAGTAGTAATATCATCTGAAATTGGTTGAACTTTTGGGCTGCTCATTCCTGGTTTGAATTCCGAATTCTCATCATACAGGGAAGTGAGCAGAGGATAAGAGCAGCAAGAAAAGAGAGTTATTTTGAAAGGCAGAGACACAAGAGACTGCAGGTGCTGGAATCTGGTCCGACAAACAATCTGCTGGAGGAAATCAGTGGGCCGAGCAGCATCTGTGAGGGTTGAGCTATTGTCGATGTTTCAGGTCGAGAGCCTGCATCAGGACTAAGCTTTATCAGATCCTCCGGCAGATTGTTTGTTGCTCCAGGTTCCAGCATCTGCAGTCTCTTGTGTCTCCACAAATTTTGGATACTTGGCAAGAGAAGCAGAGGGGAGATGAGGAAATTGATGTTTTCGCTGGGATTTCCGATAATCTGGAAAGCACTCTTTGAAAGAAGATTCAGTAAGGGTTTACACAATTAGTTGAATGTATAGATAAAAAGGAAAATATTACAAGGCACTGAGAAAAATGTGTAATGCTCAGAAGTGGCTTGCAGTGATTCATTACATCATGGGAACTTTATAAATGCAGATTGTTGTTGGTGAGGGAAATGGGTCTAACTGCATAGTTCTTCCATAAAGCAGGCCCAAGTGTGATAGGGCAAAAGGCCTAATTTGGTGCTTTATGATTCTTTGCTACAAAGTCAACCCGACCAAGTAGTTCAGCTTTTAACCCAACTTCCTCTTTCACATCTTAAAGTCTAAGTCAAAGTCGAGTTTATTGTCATCTGCACAAGTACACGTATGCACAGGTGCAATGAAAAACTTGCAGCAGCTTCACAGGCACATAGCATCATATAAGCAGCTTTCACAAGAAAAACTTAAAGTAAGCATAAATTATTCACAATTTTTACAGGAACACGATTAGAACAAAAAAAGTAAATTTTAGTGCAAAGTGATTGAAGTGATCATAGTGTTGCTAAACCGTAGTGATTAGGGTTGTGTTGGTTGGTTCAAGAACTGAATGGTTGAAAGGAAGTTGCTGTTCTTGAACCTGGTGGTATGGGACTTCAGACTTCTGTACGTCCTGCCTGATGGTAGCTGTGAGAAGCTGGCATGGCCTGGATGATGGGAACCTTTGATGGATGTTGCCTTCTTGAGGTAGTGCCTCCTGTAAACACAACAGAAGGTGGGGAGGAATGCCCACTACTCTCTGCAGCTTCTTACATTCCTGCACGTTCGAATCCCCATGATGCAGCCAGTTAAGATACCTTCAACAGTATGTTTGTAGAAGTTTGTTAGAGTGTTCGGTGACAAGCCAAACCTCGTTAACCTCTTAAGAAAGTAAAGACACTGGCACACCTTTCTTGTGATCATGTCTATGTGCTGGACCCATCTCATTGTTCCCAGAGGTCAATGAGAAGAATAATTCTCAAGCTGAAGCTTAGTTGACTTTCCCTACTGTTGGTACTGAACTTCCAATTACTAAGGAAAGGCTGTTAAAAATGATGATAAAGTATAATCATTGACTCGATGATGCTAACTTTTTTATGTATTCATGCACAGGATGTGAAAATGATATAATTTAATGTCATTTATTTAAGAAGAGCTGCAAGGACAAACCAGGGAACTACAGGCTGGTGAGCCTTACATCTGTTATGGGAAAATTACTGAAAGGGATTCTGAGGGATAGGATTTATCTGCATTTGGCAAGGCAAGGACTAATTAAGGAGAATCAGCATGGCTTTGTTCATGGGGATTATGTCTCACAAATTAGATTTGAGTTTTTTGAGGAGGTAACCAGGGGATTGACAAGGACAGGTCAGTAGACGTTGTCTGCAATACCTTTGACCAAGGACCCACGTGGTAGGCTGAAGATTAGGATACATGGGATCCAGGATGATATAGCAAACTGGATTCAAATTTGGTTTGGTGGTAGGAGGCAGGGTGTGGTAGTGAAGGGTTGTTTTTCAGATTGGAGACCTGTAACCTATGATATGCCGCAGGGATCAGTGCTGGGTCTTCTGTTGTTCATCATACGTATTAATGATTTGGAAGAGAATGTAGGTGGCATGATTAGGAAGTTTGCAGATGACACCAACATTGGTGGTATCATGGGCAGTGAAGAAGGTTGTTTAAGGATACAATAGTACATAGATCAACTAGGGAAGTGGATGTACACAGTAAATGGCAGGGCCGTGGGGAGTGTTATTGAACAGTAAAACCTTGTGGTTAAACAATTTGCAGTCTCATGTCTCTCCATTTGTCTTAAGGTTAAGATCAACTGGCAAACTAGGAAAGGGATGGCTGATGGAATTCAGACAAGTGCAAAGTGATGCATTTTGGGAAGTGAAACCAGGCTGAGACATATACAGTGAATGTCAGAGCCCTGGGGAATGTAACTGAATATCGAGACCTTGGGGTTCAAGTACATAGTTCCCTGAAAGTGGCGACACAGGTATACAGAGTGGTGAAGAAGGTGTATAGTATGTTTGCCTTTATTAGCTGCAGCATTGAATTATTAGTTGGGACATCATATTACAGTTGTACAAATTGTTGGTTGGGCAGCATTTGGAGTTTTGTGTCAATTCTGGTCATCATGCTGTAGGATGGATATGATTATGCTGGTGAGGGTGCAGAGAAGATTTGCAGAGACATTGCCTGAACTGGAGGACTTGAATTATAAAGAGGGATTGGATAGGCCGTGTTTATTCTCACTGGAACATAGGAAGCTGAGGGAGGACTTTATGAAGGTTATATGAATTTTGAAAAGGACACAGCAAAAATGTCCACATACTGTGAAACCCCAAACTTAAGCATGACAATCAACTGGTCTAAGAGCCAAAGGGAAAGGATTTCTGATGTCTACTTTTAATGATAGTTTACTGTCTCTACAATAGGAACTAATACTGGTAATATTAACAGATGTTGTCTTCATCTACTATTTTTGAAGGTGAGTCATCCTTACACCCCAAAGTCTTTCCACATCTACAAGGCACAAATCAGGAGATTGATGAAGTGATTTCCATAGCTAGATGAATGCAACTCTTAGGATACCATTCAGGATAAAGCAGTTGATTTGACTGTACACATCTGGCACTGTAAACATTCAATTTCTCCACCACAGTGGCTGCATTGCAGTTCCTCACCAGGCACCTCCTAAACCATCAACCTCTACCAAAAAGGGCAAAGACAGCAGGTACATGGAAGCACAACCACCAACAGAGAACCTTCAAGTCATATATCATGCTAATGAAGAAGCATATTGCTGTTCCTTTATCACTGGTGCCTCTAAATCCTGAAACTCCACACCCAACAACATTGAGGGAACATCTTCACCAAAAGTACTGCAGATTTTCAAGAAGGAACCTTACCAACATTTTCTCAAGGGTAGTAATGTATGGCCAATAAATATTGTCAATGCCCATTTTCTGAAAAATAAATAAAATATATCACTATATAAAGGGTGAAGAGGTACCACTGCACATTTTGGATTCTCTTCAATTTTTTCTTGGAGACAATCACATCACTTTCTCTCAGCAGTTTGTGTCTATTTATTGATCTGGGCTGTGAGCAATGCCTTGATGATGTGTAGAAATCCTATGGGCTTCCTGTTGTAACATTGGTCTCTTGAGAGGTTGTGAATGGATCCCTTGATGATACCTGGAAGATGTTAATCTGTCTGCTGATTTAACAGCCTCTGTGGCATGCATGGTTTCCCATTCAACCTTGGATGCTGGCTTTTACTGGATTGCAATGAATATTCAGTTTAGATCGGTATTTATCAAATCATCAAAATTGGAACATAACATTTAAACCATGATTGACTTTAACATAATTATTCCTTATTTTGCATAAATGGATATAATGGAAGCCTAACAAGTATTACAGCTCATTGTGAAGATGCAAGAGACTGCTGGAATCTAGAGCAACAAACAATCTGCTGGAGGAACTCAGCAGGTTGAGCAGCATCTGTGGGAGGAAAGGAATTGTTGATGTTTCGAGACCCTGCATCAGGACTACATTTCATGCAATATTGTTATTTAAATGGCAGTCGTCCCTTCAGCTATCTTGACCCTTAACTCTAGAATAAACTCCTTTAACTTCTCTACTTCTCCTTCCTTTAAAGCGGTCTTCAAATCTATCATTTTGATGAAGCTTTTATCTGTTCTACAACTTCTTAATGTCCCTCAGCATCAGCCCTTTAGTTTCATGATGGGTGTATATGTGAAGGGCCCTGTATGCTTTGCTATGCTGAAGCCAGTTTATGAATGGCTGTTCCTGTTCAACACTTTTTTCTCCTTCCCCCACCCTGATGACCTGCCCATCTATTCCCTCTCCTATCGGATTCCTTCTCCTTCAGCCCTTTGCCTCTTCTACCTATCACCTCTCAGCTTCTTACATCTCCCCCCTCCCCCACCCACCAATCTTCCCCCTCACCTGGACTCACCTATCACCTGCCAGCCCGTGCTCCTCCCCCTCCCCCGACCTTCCTATTCTGTCTTCTGCCCTCTTCCTTTCTGTTTCTGATGAAGAGTCTCAAACCGAAACATCGACTGTTTATTTCCCTCTATAGACGCTGCCTGACCTGCTGAGTTCCTCCAGCACTTTGTGTGTGTGTTGCTCCAGATTCCAGCATCTGCAGAATTTCCTGTGTCTCCGTCTTTTGTTATCCGGCCTTCCTCTGCCTGGAATACAGTAACTGGATCCTGCTCACTGGGTACTGGATAGGCACAGAACCCTAAGGTACACTGTCCCCATCAAAGTTACAGGTTATCTAAATTCAGATCAGTCACCTTGCCTCTGAGAAGGGCTTGTGCCAGGCAATGGCTCCCTTGACTACTTAGGCAGAAGCCATCACCCAAACCAGATCTTGGTCCTCTTGTCTGGATGAACTCCAGAAATCCCAGGGCAACTAAAGGTGAGACCAACATGGAGTTTACTGCATGGATTTCCCCACAGCAAGCTTGTGAGAGTAGCGGTAGATGTAGAATTCAAAGTCGGGTTACCAACATTGTATCTCAAGACAAGGATCAGGTTGTTATAGAGTCATAGAATCATAGAGTTCTATAGCTTAGAAACAGGCCCTTCAGCTCACCATGACTATGCCGACCATCATGTTCTTGTTGTTTTTGCCTCACCTCCTCTTCCCCTTGTTGCTTTCTCACTTCCTCTTTCCCTCCTCCCCATACTCCTCCTCCTTCATCCCCCTCTTTTTATCCTGCAACCCTCCTGATGAAAGAGGCTCGAGGCGCTGACCAACTAGTCCTGCTTCTTTGTGAGGGTTGTAAAAAATGCGATGTGATTTTCAAACAGAACTGAGGGGAATAGGTAGTGTAGATAGTGAGAAATTTTTTCCCCATGATAGACACATCTAAAACCAGAGAACTTAGGTAAGAGGGTTAGAGATGATTTGAGGAAAGATGTTTTCACCCAGAGGGTGGTTTCAATCTGGAAATTTGGAAACAGCTACTCTCACAACATTTAAGATGTATCTGGATGAGCACTTGAATTGCCAAGGCATAGAAGACTACAGACCAAATACTGACCGGTTGCATCATGGTCTGGTACAGCAATTCGAATGCACAGGATTGTAAGAAGCTGCAGAGAGTAGTGGATTCTGCCCAATCCATCATGGGCACATCCTTCCCCACCATTGGTAGTATCTACTGGAGGTGCTGCCTCAAGAAGGTAATGTCCATCATCAAAGATCCCCACCATCCGGGCCATGCCGTCTTTCCACGGCTATCATCGGGCAGAAGGTACAGAAGCCTGAAGTGTCACAGCACCAGGTTCAAAAATAGCTACTTCTCTTCAACCATTTGGTCTTGAGTCAACTGGCAAACCCTAATCACTACAATTTAGTAACACTATGAACATTTGACCACTTTTCATTAAAATTGACTTTTTTTTGTTCTAATTGTGCTCTTTCTTATAAAAATTGTGTATAATTTATAGTTTTTTTTGTGAATGCTGCTTATATGATGCCACGTGCATGTGATGCTGCTGCAAGTAAGTTTTTCATTGAACCTGTGCATACATGTACTTGTACATATGACGATAAACTCGACTTTGACTTTGGTAAAGGGGAATAGTATAGATGGGGTATTGAGGGTCAGCATGGACATGGTGGGCTGAAGGGCCTGTTTCCGTATTGTTTGAATCTACGACCATAACTACCAAGGGTCTTGATTCAATGACTCATTTGGGGAAACCATAGTTTTCCTCTTCCAGTTTGGGGTTTGTTTATTAACCAGGAATGAAACAGATTCACAGCAAAAGAAATCCCATATTAGATTTACTTTAAAGGGCTCTGTGAAAATTAACATTCATATTACTGCTGTAGCTCTACATTTCAGTTTATTTGAGAATTTTCCTCCCATTAAATTGTTTCAGCCTCAAACTATGATCAGTAGGAACAGGTCAGGTGTCAATTTAACCAGCCGCTATATCCTTCTGACTCTCTCATCTCTTATGATTGGTCGACTGCAATCCAACGGCTGGATGCCTTGATTGGTCAAATAAATTCCTGTTGCCATGACTCTGTTGCTAGGATCACTGTGGTGTCTAGACCCGGTAGGAAGCATATAATGAATTATGGATGGTTGATTTTCTGTGTGCTGTCTGATCTGAAATGCAGATGAGTTCAAATACCATCTCTTGTACTCCTTGGTTCATTATAACAATCCTCAACATTAAATCAGAATGTGCCAACCGCACAGTCCCAGGTGCCACAACAGAGTGAGCAGACGGTTAATGCCAATTATTATGCAAAGGGTAAAATAAGAGTTACTATCTGCTTTTATTCACAGAAGCCCTATAGAATGTTTAATGAACTCCATGACCTTTGTGATATTTTTAAGCTTCAGAGGGAAAGAGATGTACAATATGTAACTGAGTATTCATTCATTCAATGTCTTCCTGCTTTGTTT
>JARFYF010000084.1:15561633-15572278 GCA_030265395.1 Rhina ancylostomus
GGTTGGACCTGTGTTGCTGGAGCTGTGAGGTAGCAGCTCTACTGGCTGTGTCACTGTGCCACCCCACATGGTTTGTAGGCATGGATTGGTCTCTATGTTTTAGGAAAAGTGCAGAGAAGGTTCACTGGGTTGATTCCTGGGATGAAAGGGATGACATATGAAGAATGATTGAACAGGTAGGGGCTATACTCATTGAAGTATGGCAGATCCATTTCAAAGGAGAGCAAGCTGGCTGGAAAGTCCCTGGTTACCTAACCAGAATTTACCCCTCAGTTAATATCTTTAAAATAGATGACCTAGCCATCACAGAATTGATGTTTGTTGGACCCTCCTGTGCAGAATCTGGTTGCTGTGTTTCTTAAGTGACTACACTTCAAGGTGCATCATTGACTGTAATAAGGTTTAGGACTTCACATACATGGATGGCCTTGGGTAATGTGCCATACAGAAGGTCCTGCACAAGGACACGAGAAAATAGGAGTAGAAGTTGGCCACTTGGTTCCTTAAGCCTTTCCCACCATTCAATATGATTATGGCTGATCTGCGCTGGCCTCAAGTGATCTTCTGTGCCAGTTTCCCAAGCCTTCAATTCCCTGTTCTTTCAATAAAAATTAACTACTTCCACCTTAAATAACTGGAATGATCCTCTGGGGTAGGGTATTCCAGAGATTCACTGCTCAGAGAGAAGAAATTTCTACACTCCTCCATTTTAAATGACTGGCTCCTTATCTTGTAATTATGCTGGTTTTCCCACTGGTGAAAACATCTCAAGCCCCCTCAGGACCTTCTTGCAGCTATCATCAGGCAGGAGGTACAGAAACCTGAAGTCCCACATCAACAGGTTCAAGAACAGCTACTTCCCTTCAACCATTTGGTTCTTGAACCAACCAGCACAACCCTAATTACTACAATTTAGCACTATGACCACTTTGATCACTTTGCACTAAAATGGACTTTTTTTTTGTTTTAATTGCATTCTTTCTTGAAAAAATTGTTTAATTTATGTTTAATTTATGTTTTTGTTGCGAATGCTGCTTATATGATACTATGTGCTTGTGATGCTGCTGCAAGTAAGATTTTCATTACACCTCTGTGTACATGTACTTGTGCATATGACAATAAACTCGATTTTGACTTTTTTTTACTTTGATATGCCTCAATGAGGTCACCCTTTATTCTGATAAACTCCAAAGAATAAAGACCCAAACTGCTTCACAAGATAAGAATGCATGGGAGTTTTGGTAATATGTTGGCACAGACAGGGGAGTGGATAACTAACAGAAAACAGACAGGCTCAGGGGTCCAACTGGCTTACTCCCTCTGCTCCTGTTTCCTATAGACATGCATTCTACGACTTCCTGAAAAGGTGGTATAAGGAGCTAAGCTAACGCAAGTCTTTATTTCACTGAACTTGTCAAGATGTTTTTAAGCTGGTGTGGTCACTGCTGGCTTATTTCAGAATGACCTGCACAGAAGAGAATCCATTGGCTCCCATTACACTCATCCTGTGTGGTGTGGATGGCTCCAGCATGACTTTGCAAATGATTCTTAATTACACCATGAATTAGTCTTGTGAGTTGTATGTATAATTGCTTCTGAGCAATCTTGCTTCCAAGGCAAGATGAAACCTGGGAAAATTTAAAAAATAATGTGTCTGAGTTTGAATAATGAGTGTTGGTGAACTATTTAATTGAGGTGGAGGTGAGGAGCAAATTCTTCTCTCATTGGGTCAGGAATTAATGGGAATTTTTAATTCCAAAGATATGTGGAGGGTGAGTCATTGAATTCACAGCTGAGATGGATGAATGTTTGGATATGGGAAGTCAAGAGAACAAGATCAAGATCAGATCAGCCTTGATTTTATTGTACAATGGAGCAGGCTTGAGGAACCATATGGCCAACTGCTTCCTCTGTTTCTTGTTCCTATCCTCTGGTTCTTCACCCTGCACTTCCAGCAGGGGGCACTGGAAAGCCAGCCAAGGCCAACTCTCCCCAATGCAAACTCACCTGCCCACACCCTAACTTGCTCCGTTTATCCTTTACTCTTTTTCTCTCTGACTTACATTAGTCTTCTGTCTCTAGTTTAAAATTACCATTGTTCAATTCTCTGTCTGATCTCACTGTGCTCTATAACCTTATCTGCTACCAGTGCTTCTCTAATTCTGGTCTCTTGCATGTCCTTAATTTCTTTTGCTCTGCCATTAAAAGCCTCTGCCATCTAAGCTCTGGAATTCTCTTTCTAAATCTCTCTGCCTTGTATCCCCCTCCCCCCCCTTTTAAGAGGCTCTTTGGTCATCACTCCTATGATCTCCGATGTGTTTCAGTGCCTGATGAAGCTCTTTACTATATTCAACGAGAAATAGGCATGGTAGCGTAGTGGTTAGCACGACGTTATTACGGCACCAGTGACCCGGGTTCAATTCCCGCTGCTGCCTGTAAGGAGTTTGTACATTCTTCCATGTCTGCGTGGGTTTCCTCCGCTGTGGGCCTGTTACCACGCTGTAAATAAAATAAAATTTAAATTTAAAAAATACCAGTATAAATTATTGTTGCTGCCTTGTCCTTAATATGTGTCTTTATCTGCTAATCTGGGTGGGGCAGACTCTTTCCAAGAAATTCACCCCTGGTCCGTAGTGTTAAATGTGTTATATTCACAGTGCTAACACTTGCCTCTGATATTTATTCCATTGATCATTAATTGGTGCTGAATTTCAGGGCAATTAGTGAGAGTCAATTTCTGCTGTTGGTACTAAAATTGTTCCTCCTCAAGAAAGATCACAATTTCCCCAAATTTTCCAGCTATGAAAATAAATACCCAAAAATAAGTGTCAACAAGTAAAAGCCCAACAAGTTTTCACATTTGTCAATAAACTAGGTAAACATTTCAATGTTCCGAAGGTTAAATGCAGCCACACAGTCTAGTATTCTGTTTTGCTTTTGGCGCTGTTACTGTTAAGAATCTATTAAGCACTTGCTGATAGAATTTCAGTTTCAAGTGTGGGGAATTCTTCATTACGGTCAGTCAGTCAGCAGAGAATTAGATGTAAGGGCCATCAGTGAACTGATCCTGAGCCACCCCAAGGTGTTTCTGGGACCATCATACATTAGCAATAACTATGGACAACTCATTACTAATTAACACTGAATTGTACGATAGATAGAATGGGAAGTGGAAAACTAATGTTTCCATGGTCTCCTTAGAGTTAGGGCACATTATGCCAGACCAGTCCAGAGGAAGGATCTTGACCTGAAATGTTGACTTTTTATTTCCTTCTACAAATGCTGCCTGACTCACTGAGTTCCTCCGGCAGCTTGTTTCTTCGCTCCAAGCATTTACGGTCTCTTGTATCCCCTCCTCTCCAAGGTCACCCTGGACATGAATGCTCCTATGGTCCCTTTTACTCTTTATGTCCGACCAGAATTTGACCTCGCAGAGTGCATTACCTCATACTTGTCTGAGTTAAACTCCATCTGCCACCACTCTGCCCAATCTTTAAAACCTATCCACATTTAACCAAAAAATGTATCAGTGTTCAGTCAAGGTGGTAAACCTGGCCCTACACTCACTTAGCTTCTGGTTTAGCCTCAGGCAAGACCTTCAGCAATTGAGAGCAGTTATTGTGCTTCTGGTGATGTTAGTTGCACAGAATGATTCCACTCACAGAATCATAACATGACAGGAGTCTATCCAGCTTGTCAAGCCTATGCTATCTCCCTGTGGAGCAGTCTGGTCAGTGCCATTCCTCTGCTCTTTCCCCAAAGGCATGATAAATTATTCTCCCTTTAAATCATTGTGCCACACAAAAATCATTTATAGCCTGTTCAGCTTCAAATAAATTTGTTTCTTGCTCTCGGAACAGAAACCAGCCAGGTCCACAAAAGACTTCCCGTGGAGAAGAATGACTGACCTCTCTTCCTACTTCATCGGTATGTACTGTATGCCATTTGGCTAAACAAACAAACTGCTGGAGGAACTCGATGGGTCAGGCAGCATCTGTGGAGGGAAATGGGCAGTTGACGGTTTGGGTCTAGTCCCTTCATCTGGATCGAAAGATAAAGGGGAGGTAGCCAGTGTAGAGGGGTGAGGGGAAGGGGTGGAGCAACTGCTAGCAAGTGGTAGGTGGATCCAGGTGAGGAGGGGTGATAGGCCGATGGAGGAGGGAAGAGTGAAAATAGCGGCAGAAGCTGGGAGGTGATGGGTGGAGGCAGGTGATGGAATCTGATAGGACAGGAAGGTGGAGCATTGAACTAATTAAGGGAGGTGGGGTGGGCAGATGGGACCAGCTGACATTTTTCTCCCACAGTTGAAACGTCTAATGCTAGAGGCCATGCATTTAAGGTGAGAGGGGGCAAATTGAAAGGAGATGTGTGGGGCAGGTTTTTTTAACACAGCAGGATGAAGAGTGTTTTAATTGAATCTTCAAACCACAGACAGCAATGGATGCCTGGAACGCACTGCCAGGGGTGTTGGTAGAGGCAAAGACGATAGGGGTGTTTAAGAGGCTCTTAGGTAGGCGTATGAATGTGCAGAGAATGGAGGTATTGGTATTGGTTTATTATTGTCACTTGTACCAAGGTACAGTGAAAAACTTGTCTTGCATACCTATCGTACAGGTCAATTCATTACACAGTGCAGTTCCATTGAGTTAGTACAGAGTGCATTGACGTAGTACAGGTAAAAACAATAACAGTATACAGTAAAGGGTAGTGACATTGAGTTTAATTTTAAAAGTGTGGAATGGTTATAGTAAAGGTAATGAGTAGATCTGTAGAGAGCAGCTTGCAACGTGTTGCCACGCTCTGGCGCCATCTTGCTTTTTTCCCATTGTGTAGGTAGAAGGGATTAGTTTAGTTAGATGTTTAATTACTAGTTTAATTAGTTCAGCATAACCTCATGGGCTGAAGGGCCTGTTCCTGTGCTGCACTGTTCTATGTCCAATGTTCTTTTTTAGCAGTAGGGGGAGGAGTGTGTGGGTGATGGGCAGATGGAGTCGGTGGAACAAGGTAGAGAATTGGGGGATAGGGAGGCTGGGTGGGTGTAGGAGGAACCGGATCGATCAGGAGATGCCATTTGGCTACATTTGTATAAAATACCCAAATAGTCCATTGGAGCGATTTGGCTTCAAGACCAAACCTGAGTACCGTACCAGACTTTGTTCCGGCATTTGAAGTACAGCACATACAAAGAGCATTTATAAATATCCATTTGTCTTTAATGTGCCATAAATAATAATTTTCCTGAATGTGGGATAAGATCTGCCCAGGCAGGTAGGCAAGGACCCAAGTAAATGGAATTCGTATTGACTGCAAGGAAGGAACATTTTTCTATTCTACTCTTAAGCGCTACGCTGCGAGGACTTATTGTGTGTTAATAGATCACAAAGGTTCTGACAGCCTTTCTTAAATGTCAGCTTACATTTGTGCTGTAAGCTAATTCTCCATAATGACTCTAAGGCCTGCTTAACTTGTGGCAATGCAGGATGAAGAGCGTTTCAACTGATTCTTCAAACCACATAGCTGGAAGTGATACTTGCTTTCCAAAATAGGCCTATTTGAGCTTGGCAGTCCTGTGAAATGATAATTGCTGATCGCTGGAGCAATTCTCCAGCTTAAGCTCAGCTGGTGACTTGGTTAAAACTCTGCTTTTGGAACTGAAAGAGATCCTTCCTCCAGTCCCCCTGTGCACAGCATTAACTTCCACATGTATGCTGGTTACATGCCACCAGTGCCTCTCTTATCTGCAGCACTGCTCCTCCCAACATTCGCTATTGGACAGATAGGATTTCTTCCAATATTGGGAAGTGTGAAGCCAACATCTGCACTCCCTGCTACAGGTTTTATTTCCTAAACTTCAATTCCACCCACCTTCCCCAGCATGGCCAGAGGCTGATCGAGACTTTTTATTTGAAGTAAGAAATAACTGATGCTTAACATCTGAAATAAAACCTGAACATGTTGGAATACCCAGCAGGTCAGGCAGCATCTATGGAGAGAGAAGCAGCATCAAAATTTCATCTGAGACCTGAAAATGTTAATTTTTTAAACAATTTATTTGTTTCTTCACTGGATGTGGGGATTACTGGGAAGGCTAACAATTATTGCCCATCCCTAATTCAATCCTAAGCAAAATGGTTTGTCAAGCCATTTTGGAGGGGACTTATGTGTCAACCACATTGTTGTGGGTCCGGGGTCTCACATAGACCAAGGATGTCAGGTTATCTTCTGTGAAGGGTATCGGTGAAGCAGTTGGGAGTTTGCAGCAGGCTAGTAGTTGCAGTCGCCTTTCATGAGTTAGCCTTTCATTCCAGTTGCCATGATTGAATGAAAACTTATGCCTTCCAAACAATGGCCCAGAGCTCTGAACACTAGTGCAGTGACAGAACCGCTGTACCAGTAACCTGAACTCTCAACAACCCTGTGGTCATATCTGGCTCTGAGGCAAGATGCCTTTTAGCATCCACACCATCACTAAGCCCACTTATTTCCACCACTGTAAAACTGACTGACAACGCCTCCTTCTGCTCCCCTCTGCTGAAACCCTCAATTATTCTTCATCATCTCTAAAGTTGACTATTCAATTGCTCTCCTCCTGAACACTGCCCATTTCACCCACATAGATACGGTGACCTCCAAAATTCTGCTGCACATCTCTCCTTCACCCATCGCCTGGAGTCACAGAGTTACCTGTACTCACTGACCTACACTGGCTTCCAGTTAAGCAACAAATTGATCTTAAAATTCTCCCACTTGTTTCAAAGTCCCTCTATGACCTCAGCCCTCCACAGGGTAGTGTCCGAGGCCCAACCATCTTCAGCTGCTTCATCAATGTTCTTCCTTCAGTTGTAAAGTCAGATGTAAGGATGTTTGCTGGTGACTGCACAATATTCAGCACCATCCAAAACTCCTAAGATAATGAAGCAGTCCATATCCAACTACAGCAAGAGCTGGACAATTTCTAATCTGAGATGATAGGTGGCAAGTAACATTTACGCAACACAAGCGCCAGGCAATGCCGATATCCAACAAGAGAAAATCCAGCTCTCACCCCCTGACTTTCAATGGCATTACCTTCACTGAATTGTCTACTATCAATATATCCTGGGGGTTACCATGGGCTAGAATCTGAACAGGAGTAGCCATATAAACAATGTGGCTATAAGAGCAGGTCAAAGGCTAGGAGTAACTCGTTTCCTAACTCCCCTACGCCTGTCCACTATCTACAAGTCAGGAGTGTGATGGAACACTTTCCACTTGCCTAGATGAGTGCAGCTTCAATGACACTCAAGAAGCTCGACATAGCAACCCTAATAGCAAACCTAATTTGACTTTGACTTTGAACCCACATGATAGGCACCCCATCTACAACCATTCATTCACTCCATGACTGACGCACGGTGGCAGCAGTTTGTACCATCTACAGGATGCAATGCAGAACTCACCAAGACTCCTTAGACAGCACCTTCCAAACACTTGACCTCTTTGAGCTAGAAGACAAACGCAGCAAAAGCACGGGAACACCACTACCTGGAAGTTGCCCTCCAAGCCATCCACCATCCTGACATCGCCATTCCTTCACCGTCACTGGGTCAAAATCCTGGAACTCCCTCCCTGGCGGCATTGTGGGTATATACCCACTCTTCAAGGACTGCAGCCATTCAAGAAGGCAGTTCACCACCACCTTCTCAAGGGCAATTAGATATGGACATTTAAATGCTGGTCCAACCTGCAAAAAAGTCCACGTCCCTTGAATGAATAAAAAAATGTCCTCTTGATGCAGTGTGTTATGATAACAATCTAATAACAATCCTCATTTATTGGTAGGGATGTACGAAATCTTTTCTCCCCATTCCAATGGCTGTCAGATTGCTATTAACTTCTTGCTCTTCATCTTAGACATCTTCCCCTTGGCACTTTCTGTCCTGTGTCAAAAGATTCGATTGACTCTTTCACCTATTTCCTTGGCCTCACCAAAAATCATTTATCTTCCCCCTCCTTATTTTCTCACTTACTATGACACATGACAGAGGCCACTCAGCCGATTAAATCCACACCCACTCTCCAGTAAGGCAATACCATCAGTCACACTCCCTCTAGAGGATCTAGAGACGGTGCAAAACAGGTTCACCGGGATGTTGCCTGGATTGGAGAGAACTAGCTGGAAGGAGAGGTTGGTCAAACTCGGATTGTTTTCTCTGGAGCGTTGGAAGCTGAGGAGGTGACCTCAATACAATATTAGGAGATGCACGGACAGGGATAGTCAGAATCTTTCTTCCAGGGCAGAAATATCAAATACCAGAGGGCAGAGCTCTCGGGTGAGGGGGGAAAGTTTAAAGAAGATTTACAAGGCAAGGTTTTTACACATAGTGTGGTAGCTACCAAGGGAAAACTTGGAAGCAGACACAATGTAATGTTTAAGAGGCATTTAGACTGGCACATGAACAGGCAGGGAATGGACCATGTGCAGACAGATGGGATTAGTTTGGATTGGCATTATGGTCAGCACAGACATCATGGACTGAAGGGCTTGTTCCTGAGCTGTATTTCTCTATATTCTATGTCACAGGGAGAGCATGCAAACTCCACATAGACAGAACCGGAGGTCAGGGTTGAAGCTGGGTCGCTGGACGAGCTGCACTACAATGTTGCTCATCAGGTTTTAAGGTGTTTCTGAAAGAACAAGGGAGAGATAGGAAGTTGGAGAGGGTCAGGGAGGGAATTCTAGTCCATTGGTAGCTGAAGGCACGAGTGCCCATGTGGAGCAAATAAGTTTGTGAATGAGCAAGAGGCCAGAAATGGAGGAGTTCAGACATTTCACAGGGTTATCAGGCAGGAGGAGTTTGTAGACACAGTGAGAGGCAAGGCTACAGAAGGATTTAAAAGCAAAGGTGATAATTTTAAAATTAAATTGACTGCGACCCAATGTAGATCGGCGAGCATGGAATCGGAGACTTGGTATGAGTTAGCTCCTGTGTCACAGAGTTCTGGAGGTAACAGACATGGCTGAGATTTTCAGCACTAAGTGAGCAGAGTTAGGTTAGTTTACAGAGATTGAAGGAGGCATATTTGTGTGAAGGGTTCGGGAAATGTAAATAGCTCTCACTGAGATGGCTGGTCAGGGTTGCTCAGACACTTATTTATAGATTTCTCTGTTGAATGACATAATGAAGTTCCAACTACAGTGAGTCTTAACAAAAAAAAGAGGGATCAAGGTGCACGGGCCGCACGTTAACCAAAGACAGAGCCTTTGTACAAAATGTCTGCTCTGAAGTTATCTCTGAGCAGCAGGTTTAAAGATTAACACACAGGAACAAAGGGAAGCTTAGAGGCACTAACAAATGTGCAGATATCATCCTCGATAACATTAAGGATTTTGTGACAGCAATTCATTCTGTGAATTTATCCTTTAAAATTTGCCTCCAAACAAATATCCCATCGCAGTAAACCTTACTGCTTTGTAGGAAGGTTTAATGATGAGATATTGCCTTTTGGAAATCCATAACGAGTCTTTCAAATGAATCATTTATCAATTTAGAACGTGTTTAAGATTCTTGACATTCACCTCAGTGAGTCCGTGAACCCAGTCTCTATTGTTGTAATAGGTTGGTCAACTTCCTACAATACATTAGTTTGTTGCTGGTTGTAACAACAGCGATGATGAACCAGAGTTAAGCCCTTCTGTCAGCCGTTGAGACAGATTGATCCACACTGGTGGCAACTTCAGTAGAAAAAGACTGTCAACTTTTAGGTAGCACCTTATGTCGCACCCAGGTTGACCTCAATGAGTGTGAGGCAGTTGCCTGGGCAGATTTCTCACCTTTAGGCCTTAATGTGTTTGGTAACCTCTGGAATTAAAGTGCTGTATTTATGTTGATGTGCTTCCAAATTGACTTCACCATCAATTAAGTGGCAGTATAACCACACCCGCAATAAAAAGACAATTGGGTCCCCGCTGTAGTCCTCCGACTGGAATGAATCCAAAGCATCTGCAGGAAATGTGCTGACAAGAGTGTTGCCACAGTGCAGCATATGTCTTCTGCTCCATTGATCAGCTGAAGCATGACTTAAAATAAATGGCAATAAGTATCGCTGAAAGACTGTGGAGCACAAAGTAGAGCTAACAATTAAAGAATGGAAGAAAGAAGTGCATTTATAAAGTTCCACAACTACAAGACCTTTCAAGCGTTTCATGGCCAGTGAAGTTCATGTGATTGATGTAACAGATGATGTAAGAGATCTGAATCGTACTTCTTTAGCCTGAAATTCTTGCAAGCAGGCAGTTCTCATATAATATGTATCTTTTCTTTAACTAGGCTGGTTTTGTTTTCAACTGTATAACTACTGCTTTAGCATTATAATTTCTACATATTTTAATTGTCAAATTAAAGCAGAAAGATGTTCCAGCTCTTGGTAATTATTTTATTTGTTTTTGACCAGGTGAGTTTTGATAAGATAAGATATCTTTATTAGTCGCATGTACATGGAAACACACAGTGAAGTGTATCTTTTGCGTAAAGTGTTCTGGGGGCAGCCCGCAAGTGTCGCCACGCTTCCAGCGTCAACATAGCATCCTAACCTGTATGTCTTTGGAATGTGGGAGGAAACTGGAGCACCCGGAGGAAACCCACGCAGACACGGGGAGAACGTA
>JARFYF010000084.1:15579298-15591346 GCA_030265395.1 Rhina ancylostomus
ACACACACACACACACACACACACACACACACACACACACACACACACACACACACACACACACACACACACACTCCGAGCCCCTACTCCCATCACATTCTTAAGGTGCTTGATAGGCTAGATGCAAAGTTTATGTTTCCTCAGCTGGGGATGTCCAGGGACCAGGGGTAGGCCAATCAGGATAGAGACGAGAAGACATTTCTTCACCCACTGGGTGGTGAACTTCTTAAATTCTCTACCCAAGAGGACTGCAGAGTCTCAGCCACTCGGATTAGAGATTACAAGATTTTTAGTTGTTTTGGAAATCCAGGGGTATGGGGTTGGCACAAGAAAGATGCACCGAGGTGAAGGATCAACCATGATCTCATCGACTGGAAGAGCTTTCAAGAGATGGCCTACTCCTGCTTCTAATGTTCTTAAGTCCACCCAATTTGTTCTGAATTCATGTAGCCAAGGTAACCTCCGGCAGGGTGGGATGAGGACAGAGCAACAGTCTCTCAGCCAGCAAGTGAAAAACTGCCAGCACCTCGACTCTGATTGTTATCCAATAACATCCCCGCTGAGAGGGGAGAAAAAATCAGCCTGGATTCTGACCCCCAATGGCTACCTAGCAACCACTGCAGGAGCCCATGTGTTGACACATCATGGAGACCAGCAATGGGCCAGCCAGGAAGCCTCATGATTGAATGAGCTGCCAATGCTCGCCGTAAGCGATCATACATTCATAATGACCACCAGGAAGTAGCACCAAATGGCCCCAGTGCCTGTGGAGCTTTAGCCCAACAAAGAGCTGCATCTTTTAGTAAATAAAGAGAAAAAGGTGACAGAGAAAAATTGCTGAGAAAAGTAATTGGAAAGGCACAAAGCTGCAGTAGGAATTGCTGATGTCTTCCCATTCAGTGTCCACTACTCACACAGCTCAGGAAAGAGCAGCAGCTTGCTATTATAGAATTATAGACACAAAGCCCTCTTTTGAAGACAATAAGACCCACTTTGACCTGGCTGTCACTCGGTGAATGTGTTATCCCTTTAGTGTGCTGTACCAAGGGCCCACTTTTTATTTCCTTACGAATTCAGTGAATGTCTACCGAGGTTTCTTCAGAGCTCATATTCATCAAATTAACAGCTGCAACATGATTGTGGATTTAACATGTATTTTTTATATAGGCCCATAACTTGGCATAGCAAGGTTTGTAAGAGTTGGAAAAAAAAGTTGAATCAAGAAATAATAATTTGAAATTAATAATGATTAGCACTGTGATGAAAGGGACAGAGAAAAACTATTTGTAGTTTGAATAGTTTTGGCATTAATAACTTCTATTAGCTGCTTTAAATCCTCCCAGAATCATAGAATCACTACAGTATAGACAGAGCCCCTTCAGCCCTCAAGTCTAGGAAGAGCTATGTATTCAGTCCTCTTCCTTCGCTCTTTTCCTGGATCCCTGTCCTCGTGCCTATCCAATTTCCTTTTGAAAGCCTTGACTTTTTTCACTACTCCTACAAGGAATGAATAAACAGTCTTAACCACATCCCCTCATTTCTGCCTTATGAAAGCGACATTCACTTCTGTTTTGTCAAAGCCTATCTCTCAATTTATATTATTTGCCTGGTAACTTATTAAATGTCATTGTCACTTCCTTGCTTTCCTTTATTTACTGCTAATTTTCAAAGCTTTTGTAACCTTTATAGTTATTGCTCAGGTTCCGCTAATCAATTCTCTTCAAAATTCTGACAACCCGTTAGATTACCACAAAATTCTTTCCAGTGAGAACAAACTTCCCTCTATAACTGGCTTTCTGAGCCCTGCTATCATCTTCAGTGATTCAGCCTCCTGAGACCAATACTATCCAGTTTATGGTTTTGCACAAACACCAAAATACCATTAACTGTCTTTGGTCTAGTTTTCTACCTGTACCAACTGCTCAGTCCTTCAAGTCCACAGCTTTTTACGTTAAACACGATCTTGTGCACTTATTTCATCCCTCAGTTCTCTTAGCTGAAAAATTTCACCCAATCTTTTAAAACCTACCAAAGATTTAGTCACCTGTTTTTCTTTAGCTTGGTTTAATCACCTGTTGTTTAGCTTTTCGTTTGATTATACTCTGCTGAATGTTTCAGAATATTAAAGGCAATCTATTCATGCAAGTTGCTGTTGTGGGCAGTACCTCTATTCGGAATTGTGTCAAATGCTTTTTGACAACATAAATCTATAACACCCTCTATGGGATCATTATATATTTGGAAACCCTCCAGTAGGTTAGTTAAGCATTGTCTGGCCTTTCTAATCCTTGCCTGTTATCAAGCTATGCCTTTCTATGTGTTTATCCACTGCATCCTTTGATGTACTGATAATTTTCCCATCAGTGATGTCAAATTGGCCACTGACTGCTTAAGTAGGATTCTTCCCCTGCAATAAAAGTTGAAAAGGTGCCAGTCTCTGTTCCAGTTTTCACCACTCCACAAACAATACTTTATTCACGTTTTAAAGAGATAGGACAAAATATTTTGTATATTTTATTGTTATATGTACAGATAAATAACTATAAATTAACACGAAGCGAAGAGACGGTTTCAGAATGACCCAGTTTTACCATATAGATCCAGATATCACACAGGTCATAATAGTTGTTTCGGGAAGACAGCAGTTTCCCTGAACAGGCCAGTAAATTATAGTGTTGAAACACTGCAAACTCTCAAACTGTCCCTTCAGGAAGCTAAAAAATGATGAAAATCCAATCTGATGTTCTAAATTGTGCAAAATTGAAGATATATTTACTTTTAAAGCTTTTGAAGATTTGGTTTGAAAATATTCAGGGAATAATTGAATTAGTTGTAATAATAAAAAAACCCAAAGATTTAACACCATTGTTTGGTTCGGTTGGGCATTTTGCATTAAAATATTTTGTGGTCAACATTATTTTAGGGTGATGATATGAAACAAACAGTATCAGAACAGCTACCCCACCATAATCTAATATTTGGTCCCATTGGAACTGAATTTGGCATTGTGTATCATTGGTGGACGATCTGATAAAGATATCCTAGGTCACCAGCAAAAAAGAATTACTACTACTTTTTCTTCCCAGTGTGAATGAACAATATGCAAATGTACTAGCTTTGATGAGCATCTTGGTTGGCATGGACCAGCTGGGCCAAAGGACCTGTTTCTGTGCTGTATGACTCTATATGGTGAATTCTTCCATTCCAAATCAAAATTGTATTGAAATGCTCAGGAATGTCTGGTCATGATGCATTACTAACTTTGGAAAAATAACAAGTCAATTTTTTAAGCTTGTCAACAAAAGCACATGGAACTGAAGAGTACTGACAGGACCTAGCTACATTGGCGGTTAATTGTCGATAACTAATTCTCATCACAAATTCTGTCACTGCCAAACAAATAAAATTGGTTCTAATTTATGAAATAAAGCAGGTCATTTATTTGATAAAAGGAAAGATCAATAAGAAGCGAGCATTAGGCTATTTAACACAAAAAGAATCCACAAGCAACTCTGAAAGGAATGCTGTTTTCATGAAGCTAAAACAATTAAAATAGATTTGTAAGTGGTGTATATGCAATCAATCTTATATAACTAGGACTATTTACAGACAAAGACTATATATTCTGTGTCAACATCAAATTTGCAACAGACTGTAGTAGTTGTCGGAATTGAATAAAATCAAACACTTAGGATTTTTAACCACATGTCCACATTGAAACTCAATCTGAAGTGGAAAACTCCTCAGATGGCTGCGTTGAGGTTGTGTCATCTTGAGTGGGACGGGACAGAACCTGGGACTTAAAGCTTGTCTGTATTTGGTTTGAATGTTTTTTTGTTTGCTTAGGCACTATGTGCCAGCTGTCCCTGTACACTGCAGAAAAATAAAGGCCCGTCATGGTGCCTCAACAATAAACAGGCTTAGACCAGAGTTCAACAACAGCTGGTAATCAGGTGTTCCCACTGCAGGACTGACATAAATCAGATGCAAAGAGAGTGCTCACTCTGTTTAATCTCAACCAGTATGTCTAGACTCCAACCACAGAACTGCATTTTCAGTACTTCACCAGTGGGATATTCGACATGTATGCAAAGTTTGGGGAGTGGCAGGGAGGGTAAACGTGAGTCCAAGACCTTCTTTAAAAAATTATATGTCATGATGCTATGGATGTGCATGCACGTATTCACTCTACAACACCTAGAATGTATGCATGGAGGCTCTCCAAAACTCAATAGGTTCCACAGCCTGCACATTCATTTTAATACACTGGATCTCTTTGACTGCTAAGTTGCTCCAAGTACTTTACTAACATGATCACTTCTTTGCAATGGACTACTTCTAACCATCAGGATGAGGTGATGTTGGCTTTAAGATGCTTGCATTCATATGAAGCAAAGGACTTTCACCCCAGGAGTCTATATTAGATTCACACTCACAGCCTGTAATAGGAACAGTGCTGTAATGAATGTATTTACTAATAAAGATGAGATCCACACGAGAGAGATATATCTTACTTATTGTAACCAAAGAAGCAGTTTAGTTGAGCAATGACTACAGGGATCCTGGGGTTCCTTTGACATTAAGCTCAGACAAGCACACTCACTTCTTCACTGTGTCTACTAAGGCCAGATTGAAAGAAACCTAAGTTTTCCCACAGACTTAATCGCCGTCCTCACTCCACTGACTGTGTTCATTTGTTTGTGAAATGTCAGGGATTTATTCTGAGTTCCAAAAGTATCATTATTATGTTGTCCTCTCTATTCTGCAGTTGATAAAGAAGCAAAGGAGATAAAGTGCTGAAGCTCTGTTTGGTGTTGGAGAAGAGGATGAATCACCAGACTCATGCAGTGCACAGATCCTAGCCTTATTTATAATCCTAAACTGAAATCAATTATGTTCTCCCAATTAATAACTCCTAGGCAGGATTTGGAACATGATTTTTCTAAGAGAGGGATCAAACACAGCACAGGCAAAGAGTGAAAGAGTGCAACATACTCCAAACCATGGCACCTTTAACTGTTTGTCTTTGGCTAATTATAGATCCAAAATCATATTTGAATTAATATTACTTAAGTGACCGAAAGTGACTGTGATTTGTCTGCATAAATAAGGGAAAAGTTCAGGAGCAACAGAAAGATTCTACCATAAAGGATACAAATTGATTAACTGCAAAATTAATCAATAATCCCAGGCATGGAGTATCTTGAAAGGTGCTAAGACTGAAGACCAGGAGGTGGTCCAGTGCTCAGATTCATACTGGAGATTGTTCGGCAGTCTCCAAGGAAAGGGGAAAATCTAAGTATAACCAATTGCAGGATATCTCCCTAAATTATCCAACTATATGAGCAACTTTCTGCTAAATGGTATCCTTTCAACATATTCAAAAGATCTTTTTTGTGCCGGAGCTGCCTTGAAATAACTTCCAGTGGTCTGGTGTCAAACCCCATGATAGATCACCGTAAATAGGTATCCAACAGTGCACTTATACTAGACAGGGACACAGGTGAAAGTTGCATTCCTACAGTGTAGGGTCAGACATTGTGGCACAAACGGTGAGATTGTCTTTAGGTGGAATCACATGACCATTATGAAATACCGATTGGTTTCATTAACAGAATTCATATACTGTGGAATTAATACTGAGAAGCCTTTCCATATTTTGGTCTAATACTGAAATTAATAAAAATTAAAAGACTGCTTTTGGAAAACACTTTGACTTTGCAATTGATTAAAATCTGTGTGGTTCTAGAATATCTTCTCTGATGGTTTTTTATCCAGTTCTGTCCAGTCCCAAAAAAACATATATACAAACACTTATAATCTAACCTTTAATTCTTCCTACTTTGAAGCCATTGTTTATTTTTTGAGCTAAGGATTGCATCAAATACAGATGTTGAAGGGACACACTTTCTAAAGCTGTTAAAGTAAAAGTTACACAGCTAAGATCAGAGCACGTTTCTACAACATTCATGTAGACCGGCAGGATTAAGGTGTTGGAACCAGGTGGAATCTCTGGTGGTCTCTCACTGCAGAAGTGCCTTCAGGATTGCATTCACCTCCTCAGCCACAGCCGTCAGTACAAACTCAAACTGCTCCTGCAGGAAAATAACCCAGCACAGTTAGAATAGATTGCTATCTTATTTATGCGCTATCGGAGTTAACCTTTGGGAACCATTCCCCTAATTCATTCCATGTTACAGACGTCCAACATTCATTACCTATCTCTCAACAGCCTGCTGGGCTACTTCAGAGGCACAAGAGCCAAATACAATTACTTCCATATATAGGCCAAGTCAGTTATGGACAACAGAATTCTTTAAAGGAAATGAGCAACCCAGATGTGTTTTTATAATAACCAAATAGTTTTATAGTCTTTACAATTCCAAATTTTACTTTTAGTAGATTGAATTTAAATCCTGCAAGTGCCATGGTGGGATTCCATTTCATGTTTCCGCATTACCAATCCAATACTATATTCCCAACATTTTGACACATGCCTGTTGGTTTTTCTATTGTAAACTTGCTGTTGATATTAGTTATCCTTGCAGTTTTTGTGCCTCCTCTTCCTCATCTCCTTGGTCTTGTCAGAGGAAAGTTTTCAGTACTCTGGCTGAAATGTGTGTCGGCTACACAATGCACAGCCAGGTCACTCAGACAGCACTTCTACCAATAGGAAGGATGAGGGCAGCAGGTGTATGGGAACATCACTACCAGTAGGCTTCCCATCCAAATCACACACTTGTCTCAACTTGGAAACATGTGGCTGGTCCTCTAATATCCCTGGGTCTAAATCCTGGAACTCCCTGACCTGCAGCACGGTGGGAGTACCTTGCCCAGAAGGACTGCAGCAATTGAAGTTTGCAGCTCAGCACTGCCTCCTGAAGGGCAATTAAGAAAGGGAAACAAATGCTGGCATTCCCAGTGATGCCGCTATTCTGAAAAATCAATCAACAAAAAACTAACTGCAACTGGCCTCTCACTGCGACTGTAAACAGTGAGTGGTGTCAATGGCAAGATGCTTGAATATGATGCAGTCCTCACTACAATGATGCCACTGTAGACTGTGGGAAATGGGGCTGATCTGCTCCCGGCTCATATTCACCCCAACCACTTGTGTTTTGAAATTTTGTAATAGACCTGCTTTGAAATTCAAAATCCTTGAATTTGCCAAGGTTTTTAAACACAGGCCTCCTTCTTTCCATTAAATTTCTGCTCACAGCCAGGCAACTGAGGACCTCAGCTGGGGAGGGGACTGGAATGAGAGAGATCGGGGGAGGGGGGGCATGGTCATGTGGGGAGGAATCTGATGGTTGGGAGGGGAGGGGTCTTATGTTGGTCGGTGGGGCTTGTGTAGTGAGGAATTTTGGAGGTGGTCCGTATTGCTAGGGATGGCAGAGACTGCTGGGAAGTTGAAGGAGGGAGTTTCATGGTGGATGGGGAGAGCCTGATGGTGGGTGTTGATGGGCATGGGTTGAGAGCAGATATTTTGTGGTGTGTTGGTTTATTAGGTAACACAGAAATTGCTGGAGGAACTCAGCAGGTCAGGCAGCATCAATAGAGGGAAATGGACGGTTGACATTTCAAGTCAAGAACCCTTCTTCTGGTCCAGATGTCAATCCTAAATGTCGACTGTCCATTTCCCTCCATAAAAGCTGCCTGACCTGCTGAGTTCCTCCCGCGCTTTGTATGTTGCTCCAGCTCCCAGTATCTGCAGTCTCAGAATCAGATTCAGGTTTATTATCACTGACATATGTCATGAAATTTGTTGCTTTGCGACAGCAGTACAGTGCAAGACATAAAGATATAAAAATTATTGTAAGTCACAAAAATAAATAAATAAACAGTGCAGAAGAGAAATGAGTCTCTTGTGTCTCTGGTGTATTGGGTTATACTGTTGGGCTCGAAGGCAACATTCCTGCCTCTCCTGGCCCTCACATCACTTGCTTCATACATTAAGGCCTTCTCACCAGCTTTGGCTGCTAGTTTTCTCAGGCTCTGGGTAATCCTTCCAATATGAGCTAAAGTAGCGGGTTTTCTAACAAACGATCATTATGATATTTAAAGGAATCCTGCGAGTGGATTAGTCACCTGTTTGTCCCACCTGGTGGGTGGTAGAAGCAGATCTTTTAAAAGGGAGGATTGTTTCCTTCTTAAAAGCAAAATGAATTTCAGACCTTTGGGAAAAGTGTGGGGCTGGGCCTAATTGGATAGTTCATTTAGAGAATTGGCGCAGGTATAATGGAGCAGAAAGACTCCAGCCCTGAAACATTGACTTGCCCTCCCTCCTCTCAGCTGTCCATGGACCTACTGTGTATTTCAAATGTATTGGATTTCTATTTCCCCTCATACAGGACTTGTGATAATGTTCTAATCATTTGACTTGCTGCTCAAACATTACAAAATAGCGTATTGCTATTAGATGTGAAGAAGCTTTTCCTTCAAAAAAAATTCCACTTTGACGTAGCCAATTCACTCATTGGTAATAAGTGGGATGGTTAGTAATGACGCTGGTACCAACTCTCACCTTCTAGTGTGTTACAGGACTTACTATAATTGACATTTCAAACCTGACTTTCAATCCACAGATTTAAATGAGTTCCAGGCCCTTTTAGTCTTTATTTGTATTCAGTGATGTGAGTGCATGGTTTGTTTAGATCCATCAAAAAACAAACCCAGAACTCTCCCGAGAGAACCTCCTGCTGGTCTGTAATTAGATATTTATAATTCACCACGCGTCTGAATAAATAAATTAGAGTGTGTGAGAAGGCATGTTGTTGCCTAGCAGCAGTTGGAGCAAGCTTCTGCCCTGATTAGGATTCTTCTACCTAGGTACAGGACTCAGAGCAGAAACTTGATTTGGTCCTTTAGGACACCTGTGAGGCAGTGCTTTGGGGAAAGCTTAAAATCGAACCTCCAATCTCAGATAGCACTGCAAGCACTGAGCAAATGTTCCCATTCTCAGAATAAATAAAAGACTGGGATTTCATCTTCCCTCCTCACCTCTTTCTCTTTCTAATATGCATTGATTTGCTGCACATTTTCCATCTTCATTCAGGGGCATAGGCTACTTAAGATCTCGAGCTATTCACTTTCTGGCTTGCGACCCTAACACCTTTCCTCTTTTTCCCTTAATGTCTTCAGTAAAGAAAAAAAATAACTCAAATGTAAAACTGTCACTTAGCCTATCAGCATTTGGGGTTTGCAGGAGAGAGTCCCAAATTTCTAACTTCCTCTGTGTAGGGAAGTGTTTTCCTACTTTCATTCCAGAAAGGCCCCAGACTACGGATACCCAGGTCCGAAACTCCTTGACCAGCCTCTATCTTAAAAACTTCAGTGATATCACCTTCTAAATTCCAGGCTGCAGAGGCCTACTTGTTATGGTCTCTTCTCATGACTTAACTCTTGTGGACAATCTAAATTTCAGTTTAACCTACCTTTGTCTGAACCATCATTGGTCTCTGGTCTCTCAGATGTTCCAGTGTAGCAGCTATATCAATCTCCTTAGCACCTGTAAATAAGCCAGAAATTGAAGTGATGTCAAAGTGTGCCATCATCTCCCTAAAGCCCATGTATTTCATTAGATTAGATTCTGTTCCTCCTCAATGCCAACCCCACCACATAGCTCACACTCAAAGATTTATTCTCTCACTAAAAACACTTCAAGTCATTGACCAAACATTTGCTTCAAATAGCATTATCATTAGGATTTCAGTAATCACAGTAGGCTTTGTGGTGTTCTCCAGTCCTACACCTAACATGGGTGACCTTCACTTATCATCTGAAATGGTTGTTTCATTACCTTCTAGACAGACCAGATAGCTGTAGATTGCAGAACCAGGGATTGCAACTTCTATATAGTTGGGGCATTCCATTTTGAATCAAGATCATGAGAAATTTCTTCACCCAAAGAGTGACCAACTTATGGAATTCTCTAGCACAGAAGGTGGTTGAGGCCAAGTCATTAAATATATTCAAAAAAGGGGATATATTTCTTAATGCTAATGGGATGAAGGGATATGGGGAGGACGTGGGAATAGGGTACTGAAGAGGATGATCAGCTATGATCATGTTGAATGGAGGAACAAGCCCAAAGGACTACATAGCCTATTCTGTTCCCATTTCCTCTGTTCTTCCCAGGAGTGGACAGTGTGCTAGCTTTGCTGGCAAAGTTTGCTTTCAAGAATGAATTAAGGTGTTCAAAGTTCTGTCTGATCAAATCGTTATGCTATTTTGAACTGGTTTGCATGAAGTATTGGCTTTTTGTCAATGATGGTGGGAGCAGTTTGGAGTGGTAGAGTTGCACAGTGATCTTATTATGTGCATTTCTTTTCTCTCTCTTTTACAATGTATTGGTACCATTGGCCTGACAGTACTGGGTAAGCAGGAGGAAAGTAAATGCGCATTGATGTACAGGGGGATCTTAGGGTGCAAGTCCATAGCTCCCTGAAAGTGGCTACACAAATAGATAGGGTGGTAAAGGAGGCGAATGGCATACTTGCTTTTGTTGGTTGGGGCATTGAGTATAAAAGCAGGGAAGTCATGTTGCAGTTGTATAAAACGGTGATTGGGCCACATTTGGAGTATTGCATGCAATTCTGGTTGTCGCATTACAAGAAGGATGTGGAGGCTTTGGAGAGGGTGCAGAAGAAGTTCATCAGGACGTCGCCTGGATTAGAGAGTGTTAGCTATAAGGAGTAGTTGGACAAACTTGAATTGTTTTCTCTGGAGTGTCGGAGGCTGAAGGGCGACCTGATTGAAGTATATAAAATTATGAGAGGCAGAGGGAGGATAGATAGTCAGAGTCTTTCTCCCACGGTGGAAATGTCAAATACCAGACAGCATTGGTTGAAAGTGATGGGGGGAGAGTTTAAAGGAGGTTTATAATGCAAGTTTTTTTACACAGAGAGTGGTAGGTGCTTGGAACGGGCTGCCGGGGAGTTGGTGGAAGCAGATACGACAGTAACATTTAAGAGGCATTTGGACACACATGTGAACAGGCAGGGAATGGAGGGATATGGACCTTGTGCAAGTGGATGAGATCTGTTAGATTGGCATTGTTGGCACCAATATTGTGGCCGAAGGGCCTGTTTCTGTGCTGTACTGTTCTATGTTCTATATTCTATGGAGGAACACAGCTGGTCGAGCAGCATCTGTGTGGGGGGGGGGGGAAAGGAAATGTGGACATTTTGGGTCGAGAGTCTGCATCAGGACTTCTGGGTACCACTGTGGACCATGGGAATGTACTATGTTCATATTATGCAACAGTGCTTTGTAAGGGGAAGGTTTACAGTGGTCAAACCTTAATAGACACGGGTGCTGAGTCCTCATTATACAGTTCATTATCATTGCTCTGTAAACTGTGACTCATCTATCACATAAACCACTAATGCAGCAGTTCAACACCTTTACATTGACAGTGATCAATCAATAATTATCAGTGTTACAGTAATCAGCTTGTTGAATCCCAAAAGCCTCCTTCTCAACTCTTGTTCTCTCACCTTTCCATTTTAATTGTGGCCAAAATCACTTATTGATGAAAGCCAGAATGGGAATAACTCACTGAACATTTACCTAATTACCGATAATAAATCTGGCAGCCTCCTCTTCTGTCAATTTTTTAATAAAAAGAACCACATTTCACATAAATATTCATTAAAAATGCACTTCCTGCACTGGCAGCCTGTGTTCAGCAGGATGTGCAAATTCCCAGCTTTGTGCAGTTAATTGCCCTTGTGTTGTTCCTGCTCAGTTTAAAATGGCTCGAATTTACAGTGACAGTAAAGAGGGTGTTAAGATTCCAAACCGCACTCTTTGAAAGAGATTCAGCCACATGACTTGAATAGATGCAAATGCATTAACGGCTTCAGGGTCATTATGCAAAGACAAAAGTGTGCAAGTGACAACTGAGTGAATATTGAACAAATTATTTCCTTGTTTGTCAATGTGAGGATTGCTTCAGATATCCCAGTGCTGATTTTATATCCAGGAGGGAGCTGGATTAGTGACAGAGCAGCAACAGACAATCTGCTGGAGGAACTCAGCGGGTCG
>JARFYF010000084.1:15606520-15623413 GCA_030265395.1 Rhina ancylostomus
AACTGCGTCACCGTGCGGGTCTCGTTGGTCTGGAGGTTTTTGAGGTAAAAGCTGCGTACCAGGAAGTCTTCACACCAGATGTGCTCCGAGACGAGGTTAACCTGAAGTTGACAAAACCTTTCACAATTAAGGGGTTATTACCAGGAAGCCCACATCACAGAAACAGATCGAATAAAAGGGGTTAAGGGTTACGGGGAGGAGGCAGGAGAATGGGGTTGAAAAAAACCAGCCATGATTGAATGGTGGAACAGACTCAATGGGCTGAATGGCCTAATTGGGCTCCTATACCTTGCAGTCATTCAGTCCCTTGCTGCACATTAGCTTCTTCCTAACTTACGACACCTCATCCCACCAACATAACCCCCCTACTCTTTCTGTATTTATCTTTTTTTCCCTTTGAAACATCTATGTTATTTGCCTCAACTACTGGCGTTATTCTAACATTCGCCAGCCATTTCTTCTGAATTTATTGGATTTATTGGTGAATGTTTTACACATGTTCTCCATTCTGTTCTTCGTTATATGTGTAAACATCTCCTCGATCTCTTTGGGTGGTTCCTGCTTTACATTAACTGGGGACTGTAACATGGATTTGAAGGTGATAGGATCTAGAATTCATGCTGAACCAGGTCGCACAGCAAGTCATGCTCCAAATGAGCCTTCTCCCTCCCATCTTCTAATCTTATCAGACAGAATATATAGGAGGGAAGTGAAGGGGGGGTGGGGGATTCCAACACGTTGCATGGTTCTGGAGGCAGTGCAGCTTCTTCTCTCTGGGGTGCAGTTTAATTTTCTCTAAATCAGATTCATCTATCAGAATAAATGTTCTGCTATCCTCCCCGTGTGCACTTACACACATACACAGGACAGGAGACCTTACACACTGACACACAGTATTAATCATTTTACACTCACAGATAAGATGAAACCTCACACATGCGTGTGCAGGCGCACACACACGCGTGCGCGCACACACACACACAAGCTGTACACATTTATACATATAACTTTACTCACTTAACACACTTGCAATTGAATACTTACCATGGCTTACATAAAAATACCAAGACTGATTTTATCTTCCTTATAGTAACAATAGAGTCACAGAGTCATACAGAAGAGAAACAGGCCCTTTGGCCTACCAGGTCCACATTGACCATCAACAGGCCATCTGTACTAATCCCATTTACTAGCATCTGGTCCATATATATTTCTATGCTTCAGAGATTCAAGTGCTTGTCTCGATACTTCTTAAATGTTATGAGGGTCTTTCCCTCCACCACCCATTCCAGATTCCAACCACCCCCTGTGCAAAAACTTCAAAACCTCCTCCTCATTAATTTAAAGCCACGACCTGTGGTGTTATACATCTCTGCTATGTGGCCTCACCATCGACCCTCACTATAGCTCTCAGAATTGTGGATACCTCAATCAGGTCCCCCTTGGTGTCTTCCTCATGGAAAACAAACCCAGTCTATCCAATTGCTCTTCATAACTGAAATGTTCCAACCCAGGCAACATCCTGGTGAACATTGTGGGCTGAAGGGTCTGTACTGTGCTGTAATGTTCTCTGCCCCCTCTGCAGTACATATGTGTCCTTCTTATAATGTGGTGACCAGAACTGCACATCATGATGCAATGTTAGCCTAACCAATGTTTGCAGCCTAATCTCCCTGATTTTACATTCTATGCCCCAGTTTTTGAAGGCAATAACTCAAAGTCTTCTTATCTAGCTTATCTGCTGCCACCGTCAGGTATCCTTGGACTTGTACACCGATGTCCCTTTGTTCCTCAATACTCCCTGGAGTCCTAACATTTATTATGTCTTAGCCTTATTAGTCCTCCCAAAATATATCACCTCACACTTATCGGGATTAAATTCCATGTCCCATTACTCTGCTCATTTTACCAATTGATTAGGATTATCCTGCAGCCTCCTCGTCATCATCACCCTGTTTTTGTGTCAACTGTGAATTTACTAACCATACCTCCAATATTCACATCCAAGCTGTTAGTTTATATAACAAACGGTAAGCCTCTCAGCACTGATCCCTGTGGTACACCACTGATCACAGGTTTCCAATCAAAATAAAACAACCATCCACCATTACCCTCTGTCTCATATTACTAAGGCCAATTTGGGATCCAATTTGCCAACTTCCTCTGGATTAGTTAGGCTTTAATCTTTAGGCCATTCTCCCATGTAGGACCATCAAGTGCCCATCTATACTAATCCCATTTACCAGCACCTGGTACATATCCTTCTATGCCTTAGAGATTCAAGTGCCTCATTAAAGACCTTACTGAAGTCTATGTAAGGGAGAGTAGCTGCACTGCCCTCATCAATAGACTTAGATACAACATTGAAAAACTTAATCAAATTGGTCAATTGGTCAATGATGGCCAATTAACAGCACTAATAGAGGCAGCTCACTATGGAGACCTCCAATAATCCTCTTGTGTTTACCTTATCAAGAGCAAGAACAGCGGAAAACTGGCTCCGCTCCTTTATTTTTTACTGAAGGACCATTACAAGTTGTACAAGAGGAATCAACACTTAGGTCATCAGTGCAATTAAGTCTCTGCATTCTGATGAAGGTCTTTGACCAAAAGCCTCTCTTTACAGATGCTGCCTGACCTGTTGAGTGTTTCCATATGTTCTGTTTTTATTTCAGACTTCCAGCACCTGCAGTTTTTTTGATTTTGAAGTGTTGGATCTTTTATGGTATATTATTGATAGAGTAATGGAATCATAGAATAATCCAATTCTTCCTCGTAGAGTATATACAGCTTGTTGCGTATATGCGTGAAGAAGTCTCCCCTCAGGTCCCTTTTAAGTCTTTCCTCTCTTACCTTAAAGCCATGCCCTCTAGTTTTTGACTCCCTTTTCCTGGGAAAAATACTGTCTGCATTCACCCTATCTATGCCCTTGTGATTTTATACACTTCTATAAGGTCTGTCCTCAGTCTCTTGTGCTCCATTGCTTTAAGTCCTAACCTGCCCTACCTTTCCCTATAACTCAGGCCCTCAAGTTCTGACAACATTCTCATAAATCTTTGTTGCACTCTTTTCAACTCAATGATGTCTTTCCCAAGACAGGGTAACCAAATCTGTACACAATACTCGAGGTGCGGTCTCACCAACATCTTGTACAACTGCAGCATTATGTTCTGACTCCTTTACTCAATGACTGATGAAGGCCAGCATGCCAAACGCCTTCTTCACTGCCCTGTCTACCTGTGATGCCACTTTCAATTTTTAATGCCATAAAACAATGCCAATCCAACATACTGAGGGTGGCACTCCATCAATGGAAGACTACCTGAAGACAAGGTTGAACTCAATTTGTATTTTTACAAGACTCTTCACGGAGCAAAGAGCAAGATGGAATGCTCTTGGTGACTTTGACAAGAACAATTTCTGTTCGATGGCCAAAGCGGGGAACTTTGTTGAATGCATTCAGACAAGGAATCTGCAAAAGCTGGGCATGAATTGGAGAAGTGACAATTCATTCAGTGCCTAGTTGGGAAAGGAATGTTGGAGATGAAGTGGCAGTTTGGAAGGATGAAAGGGTCAAGGCTTGTGTTTTTTGAGAAGATGGTGAGGGCAGCTTTGAAGGAGAGAAAGAGAGTCAATGCCCATGGAAAAAGAACATTTCATAATCTTGGATAGGATAGATTCTTAAAAAGAAATTTGGGTGGTTAGCAGTTTAGTGGGATGAGGGTCAAAGGTGGGTGTCATGGACCAGCTGAGCTGAAGAGAGATTAGAAGAAGATTCGGGTATGGAGCTCAGACTGGAGGAAATTTATAAAGTTTGCCTTCTAGGCTTGAGGGAATGAGAGAATTTGGAAAGACAGTTCATTGGATGACCCCAATTTTAAGAACATATAAATCTGGGAATATAAGAAACAGGAGAAGCAGTAGGCCATTCAGCCCCACAAGCCTGCTGTGCCCTTCAATAAGATTGTGTCAGATTTTCTTTTACTTCAGCGCCATTTTCCTGCACTGACCCCATATCCCTTGAGATCTAAAAACCTACCAACCTTGGTCTTGAAATATACTCAGCAGCTGAGTCTACAGCATCCTCTTGACACCCCAGCCAGGGAAAACATCAACACTGCATTTACATTGTCAGGGACAAGACAATTCAGGGGTTTCACTTGACATTCCAACATAAGATCTTATCATGTGTGAATCCCCACAGCACCTGGTGACCCTGTGATCTCTGTCTCGGAGGCGGATGTCAGAACATCCTTCAAGAGGGTGAACCCTTGCAAGGTGTTCGGCCCCAATGGTGTACCTGGCTGGGTACTGAAAACCTGTGCAGACCAACTGGCTGGAGTGTTCAAGGACATCTTCAACGTCTCACTGCGGCGATCTGAAGTTCCCACCTTCTTTAAAAGGGCAGTAATCATACTGGTACCCAAGAAGAGCAGGGTGAGCAGCTGCAATGACTATTGCCCAGTGACACATCTACCATAATGAAGTGCTTTCAGAGGTTGGTTATGGTTAGAATTAACTCCTGCCTGTGCAAAGGACTTGGACTCGCTGCAATTCACCTATTGCCACAACAGGGTGACAGCAGATGCAATCTCACTGGCTCTCCATTCTGCTTTGGAGCACCTAGACAACTGCAAAACATACGTCAGGCTGCTGTTTATTGATTACAGCTCGGCGTTCAACACCATCACCCCCTCAGCACTAATCATCAAGCTTCTAAACCTGGGTCTCTGTACCTCCCTCTGCAACTGGATCCTCAACTTCTTTATTGGGAGACCACAGTCAGTGCGGATCGGTAGTAACACCTCCTCCTCTCTAAAAATCAACATAGGTGCACCTCAAGGATCCGTGCTTAGCCCACTGCTCTACTCTCTCTACATTCATGACTGTGTGGCTCAAACTCCATCTATAAATTCATTGTTGGTAGAATCTCAGATGGTGATGAGGAAGTGTACAGGAGTGAGATAGATCAGCTGGTTGAGTGGTGTCATAACAGCAACCTCGCAAGTGTCAGCAAGACCAAGGGTTTCATTGTGGACTTCCGGATGGGGAAGTGAGGAGAGCACCCACCAGTCCTCATTGAGGGGTCTCCAGTGGAAAGGATGAAGAGCTTCAAGTTCCTGGGTGTCAACATCTCAGAGGATCTGTCCTGGGCCCAACACATTGATGCAATCACTGAGAAGGCACGGTAGTGGCTTTACCTCATTAGGAGTTTGAAGAGATTCGTTATTTCACCAAAGACTTTTACAAATTCCTACAGATGTACAGTGGAGATCATTCTGATTGGTTGCATCATAGCTTGGTAATGGATGCTCCAATGCACAGGATTGCAAGAGGGTGCAGAGTGTTATAGACTCAGCCAGCTCCATCATGGGCAAAACCCACCCCGCCATCGAGGACATTTTCAAGAGGTGGCGCCTCAAGAAGGAGACATCCATCATTAAGGACCCTCACCATCCGGGACATGCCCTCTTCTTGTGACTACCATCAGGGAGGAGGTACAAGAGCCTGAAGACCCACACTCTACGTTTCAGGAACAGCTTCTTCCCCTCCGCCAACAGATTTCTGAACGGTCCATGAACCCATGAACGCTACCTCATTATTCCTTTTTTTGCCTACTTATTTATTTTTGTAAGTTATATTTATTTTATGTCTTTGCACTGTACTGCTGCCGCAAAACAACAGATTTCAGGATCAGAATCAGGTTTATTATCACTGACATGCATTGTGAAATCTGTTGTTTTGTGGCGGCAGTACTGTGCGAGACATAAAAATTACTATAAATTACCAATAAATAAATAAATAAATAAAAGTGCAAAAGTTGAATAACCAGGTAGAGTTCCTGAGTTCGTGGACCGTTCAGAAATCTGATGGCAATGTGTTGGGCCCAGGATAGATCCTCTGAGATGTTGACACCAGGAACTTGAGGCTGCTCACACTTTCCACCGCTGACCCCTCAATGAGGACTGGTGTGTGTTCTCCCGACTTCCCCTTCCTGAAGTCCACAATAAATTCCTTGGTCTTGCTGATGCTGAGTGCGAGGTTGTTGTTGTAACATCACTCAACCAGCTAATCTATCTCACTCCTGTACATCTCCTCATCACCATCTGAGATTCTACAAACAACACTGGTGTCATTGGTGAATTTATAGATGGCGTTTGAGCTGTGACTAGTTACACAGTCATGAGAGTAGAGTAGTGGGCTATGCACACATCCATGAGGTGAGCCTGTGTTGATTGTCAGCGAGGAAATTTCATGTCATATAAGTTGGTGATAATAAATCTGATTCTGATCCTGATTTGAGATATATTTAATTACTTGAAACTTAAGTAACCCAAGTGAAGTGGTGGGATTTGAATCCATGCACCCAGCTGATTAATCTTAGCCTTTAGTTACTGGTTTAGTAACTTAATCACCACACTACCAAACCCCCTGCTTAAACCCTCTTTTATTATCAAAGATGCCAAAGAGTTCTCACACCCATAGTTGGAGATGAGACAGAAGGAATCTAGGGTTTAAAAAGACCGTTTGCTGTAGAGAAAGCTCGGGTTATTTTTGCTATCGTGGGTGATGCTGGAAAGGTATGCTGTTCAGGCAGAATAGAGGGATGTAAGCAACATCTGTGGAAAGAGAAATGGTTAATATTTCAGCTCTAGGTCTCAGACCTGAAACATTTATTGTTCCTTCTTCCACAGATGCTGCCTGGCTTGCTGTGTTTCTAAAATTTCCTGTTTTTTTTGTTTCAGATTTCCAGCATCTGCAGTATTTTGATTTTCATTTCTAGGGGGATATGGTCAGATCAAAGCCTGGTGATGAATGATTAAACCTGCTGCCCTCTATACCCGATGTAGTCTGGTTTCTTGTTTTGAGAGAGTATAGATGAGCTCAAAGTGAAAGTGGGGCATCATATGTGGAGGCAAGGGTGTGGTTTAGCAGATCAGTGGCTGCAAAGTCTCATGTCAATTGTGAACCTAAGGCTACAGAAGTGAGATTTCCTTTATTATTTATTTTCAGGATGTGGACATCACCGATAGAAAAAATTTAATGCTAATTCCTCGATGCTTTTGAGAAGCTAATGGTGAACTGCACTCTTGAACCATCTGGTGAAGGCAGTCCAAGATTGTAGTGATGCAGTGAGTTCCAGGATTTCAATGTAAGGACATGGAATGAACGATACATTTCCAAGTCAGGACAGAATGTGTCTGGGAGGGAACCTATGGGTTGCTGATGCTCTTGATCCTCTAGATGACCGAGGTCTTGGGTTGGAAAAAGCCTTGGTGAGTAAATGTGGTGCGTTTTGTAAATGGCACACAAACTTGCCACAGTGCTCTAGTGGGAGTCAATGGTTAGGGTTAGATTGGATGTTTGTCAAGTGATCTACTCTGTCCTGGAAGCTGTAGAGCATCTTGATACAGCACTCATCCAGCCAAGTGGACTGTATGCCATAACACTCTTGACTTTCATCCTGTATATGGTTAGGAATATATGTTGTGAAGATTTGACAGAGAGTAGGCCAATGAAGTCAGAGGATTGAGAGCAAGGTGAATTGAGAAGGAGATGGAAGTCACTGTGGTAAGAAGTCAATCTGAACAAGGAAAACTGTGAAGATATTTTGATGATAGATTAGATGGGCAGTAGAGGAGCAGCACGTTAAATGAGGTTAGAGGGGTGGAACAAGAGGAGGAAGGATAAGGCAGAAAAGGACCAGGGTCAGACCCAAGATGTGGTTTGGTGAAGGGTTTGCCTGAGTGGGGAAAAGGGGATAGATGAGGAGACAGCATTTTGGCTGATGGCATCATGGACCATTAATTGGGGTTCTTTCAAGACACGTTGAGCTTCCACAGTGAGCCCATGGTTGGCAAGGGCCTTATTCACAAGTGGACCGCTATTCTTGAAGAAGAGGTAGAGGGGAATGGTGATAGTTGATTCTTTAGCACTGACCCCAGGGACTGCCCTGGGTAAGGTGAGTTAGATGGGCAAGGTGAGTCTCGAGGTAAGAGGGAGGAGTGGGGTGGTTGTGCGTGGAGAAAGCAACTAGCATCTCAATGGGTTCTTCAGAGGGTAACATGCAAGATGTGGGTGGCAGCTGTAGGTTTATCCAAATCTCAGGGTGAATCCTTATTTAGCAGAGGGCTGGAAGGGTTGGTAGCAAGTTGGGAGTCCGGGGAACATTCTACCAACCCTTGCAGCCCTCCACCAGCTCACTTCCAAGATCATGATTGATGAGAGTGGCTGGACTGGGGGCAGAGGAGGAATGCCAGTGCAGCGGACATGGGAATGCATCCCACTGTAAGGTCAGCAGGAACACCAACAGCACATGATGCAACAGAACACAACAGGCAAACACCACTGCCATTCAAATTCACAACCAGGCTTGTGAGCTGCTATCCCTTACATTCCAAATTATTCACGATGATGGTATCTATCTGTAGAGCTGGCCTAGAGCCAGGTTTCTTGGGGATTGTGAGCCATATATGTATTCCAATTCCTTCTCTCTCATAGTTTCATTGAGTGACTATCTTTTTAATCTTTCCAATTTCACATTATTGCTCTTTCAGTCAAAGTTTATGGGGATGCACTGCCTCTTCAAATAAAATATTTTTACAGTTTCAAAGGTTTAACAATATCATTAAACACTCTTCAATTTTCTGTTTCATTTTAGTTGAAAATTGCATTCGTCCTAGAAGCATTTAGCCAATTCCTGAATCCTCTGCTAGTTTATTGCCTGTTCAGTTTTTTTCCCCTCCAATGCAATTAAATTTTGATTATAACATTGTGATTCCATGACTCTATTACATGCTGTAAGGCCCTGGTTTAATTTCACATTCAGTATGACTGCAGTAGTGGCTGTGAATAGGACGTCAGGTCACTGGTAGTGATTGACTGTGCATTTAAGATTCGACAAATATGACGGGGCTAATTTAACATTGTAAACTGTGACCATGAGAGCAATAATGTGAAATTACAAAGATTAAAAAAGGAGACTCTCAGTGAAATTGTGAGAGACATGATGGTTCTCTAAGACATCTGACACTAAACTACCAAGTTAAAATAATACTATATAGATCGATACGATCATCATGAATAACTTAGCCAGAAGGAAAAGGCAGAAAAGTTGCAGCTTAACTTAGCAAACAGTTTACTTTTAAAGCTGTTGCTGTGTGTGTTAGAATAAGACTGAATAAGTGAAATACTGTTCTTCAATGAATTACACTGCACCTTACCTCATAGATGTGATAGAGGTTTGAACCCTCATCTGGCCAATAATGGTGACATTGCTGGACTCCATTTTCTGTCAAGGGGGTCAGCATGACGATAACCACACAGCCGTGCTCCCAAACCATCTGAAGGGAAGTAGAAATGACAGTGGTCACAAGGTGAAGAGATTATTACTTATTATCACTGGATCACAATCAGAAATCACATACACCAACTCAAAGAGAAACATTTTTCAATTCTTATTCATGTTTTGTTTGCCAAGCTGCAGAGAAAGCTGATTTTGCAGCTTCCACTAAATTTTATTATTTTCTCCAAGATTTCATAACTGCGATGGAGATATTAAGTTGTTTAAACATGACAGAATTTTTATGAAAATTACATGTTGTATAGGAACACAAATTTCTGTTTTCACTGGTGCTTAACACAAAAAGCTCATTCTCAATCCCTATGCAACAATGTCACTTAAATGTTCCATTACATTTCACTTCCCATAAGATTGGTACAGGGATCAGAGAGGCTCTAATCAAAATGAGAAGAAATACATATTTTGTGATCACCACCAATAAAGGGAGCATTGGTTACTTTCTCTGCAGTCCAAAGGCCACTCATACATTGTGCAGAATCCTGGAGGGAAAGCTTTGGAAGCCTCATTAAAGTGCTTGGTGAATTTGGGAAGATCTGTTGATGGGGGCATTCAGATATCTTTCCAAAGCTCAAAGACTGAAACGTGACCTAACTCCATCTGAGATGTGACTGGTGTAAACTACTTGAGCAAAACACAAACTGCTGGAGGAACTCAGCGGGTTAGGCAGTCGATGTTTCGGGTCAAGATCCTTCATCTGGACTCGATGGAAATTGTCCACTTCCATTGCAAGTGTCCATTTCCCTCTCCAGATAATGCCTGGCCCATTGAATTCCTCCTGTAGTTAGTTTGTTGCTCCAGATACCAGCACATTCAATCTCTTGTGTCTCCAGTAAACTGCTTGAGTATCATTAATCTGTTTCTTTCCAACAAGGACACCTAAACTGGGCTCAGTTTTATTTTGAGGGAAGGTGTTTAATTTACAGCCTCCTGTGTTTCTTACGGAGTGTGGAGGTTTGTGGCAAGAGACAATCATGGAGAAGGAACTTGGTTTGGCTGCAAGTGTTATGTATTGAGGTCAATGGAACTGAGGATCAGGAAGAACATAAGAACAATAGAAAATGGGAGCAGCAGTAGGACAATCAGCCCATCAAACCCAGGTGTCCGTTCAACATGAATCATGGCTGATCTGCCCAGGCCTCAACTCTTCTGCTGGGCCAGTTCCCCATGGCCCTCAACTCCCTAATCTTTCAAAAATGTATCTATCTCCTCTTTAATGATCCCCAATGATCCAGCCTCCATGATCTTCCAGTGTGGGGAATTTGCAGTGATCTGACACCCTCTGTAAGAAGGAATTCTTACACAGCTCAGTTTTAAATGATGACCCTTGATCCTGTAACTGAAAGTTGTGGTTGATAGCCATGCACGCATTCAGCAATATAATCACCCTCTCCTCTGAGTATTTCTAGGGCTTTCACCAAACTTATTTCCCATCTTCCACCCTCTTTTCTCACCTCCCCTTGCAAAGATGAATCCCTATACCCCTCAATCACTAGGTATTTACTAAAAATTTTACAAAGCCTTCAGGGCTTATTTTTAAATTGATATGAAATGATACCAGTGTCAACTGTTGGTTAAAACTGTGGCTTATTCCTGCAGCTTTTAATCCCAGTTTCCGTTCCCCTAGCGCTTTTCTGAAATGTAAGCAAAGCTCTTACCTGCCAGAAATCTGCCACCGTGGCAGGAAGTGGCCCTTGAGAGGCAATATATGCGGGGTTCCTGGGGTCATGGTCCATCTAGATGGAGAGAGATAAGAGATTTGTGGATATCATGGAGATCTATATGTTTGGTAACAGTGCGATTCATCATCGCTGCGTGATTCATTACAGTTCAGAATTTTCAATGCTGCCATCCAGGGTTGTTCTCACAGGCAAACTAATAACTTTCGCAGGGTTTGGGATGGAGCAGAACAGAAGTTGGAAACTACTAATAATAAAAGTAATAGATTTTAATTTACATAGCATCCTTTTTGACCACAGTACATCCCAACTATATTCAAAATAAGTACTTTAGAAATGTAGGCATTTCAGTAATTGGCCAAATTCCACACAAAAAGCCTATTGACATGACTCTGCCGCAAGAAGGCAATATCTATCAACAAAGATCTCCACTGTCTGGGCCATGCCAGCTTCTCACAGCGACCATTGACCAGCCTGAAGTCCCACACCACCAGGTTCAAGGACAGCTACTTCCCTTCAGCCATTCAGTTCTTGAACCAACCAGCAAAACCCTAATCACTAGAGTCACCTGTGATTCGTCCAACAACAGTGGTGTCGTCGGCAAATTTGAAGATGACATTGGAGCTGTGCTTAGCCACCCAGTCATGTGTGTATAGAGAGTAGAGCAGTGGCCAATGAAACACAGAGATTCAGCATGGTGAGAGGCTACTCAACCTTCACGTCTGTGCTGGCTCTTTCATGGAATAATCCAATTAATTCCAATCCACTCATTCCCCATAGATCTAATTTTTTTCTCCTTCAGAAGGAAAATTCAGGATAATGTGACATTGGGCCTTATCCAGTGATTGAGATATAAAGGGAATACACAAAAAGTGCTGGAGGAACTCAGCAAGTCCGGCCACCGGACTTGCTGAGTTCCTCCAGCACATTTTGTGCATTGCTCCAGATTCCAGCATCTGCAGAATTTCTTGTGTCTCCAAGATATAAAGTATTTTGTGATTGCAGTCCCATTAGACCCAATACTTGGGAAATAGTGAGTGCCTGGCCAACGGTTCTCTGTTCATGGACAGAGTGGCTCTGTGAATGTGCAGTTTCCAGATATGAGCTCCTGGGAGAAAAGGCTCTATGTACCAGAACTGAAGTCTTAAAGATTAATCCTGCATCCAAAATCTGCAAACAATTTCCCTGCATTAAACAAAATATTAGGTTGTCTTGTGAAGAAATACTGTAGTCAGTTTTACAAACTTGGCTGTATAATTCAAATTGCATAAGGTTGGTGAATATGTTAGCAACAGACCCTTCCCCTTGCTTACCTGACCAGGTTTAGCATTTTCACAGATATATGCTTCATGATCCCTCACAAACTCTGGTGGATTGTCATTGATGTCAAGAACTTTAACTGTGACTGAAACACTCCCAATTTGTGTGGGATTCTCTGAAAGGAAACAAACTTTTATAAATGGGAATTTAAACCATTTGACTAATTTCACAAAACTGCTCAGTATTCAGTCCCCTCTACATTAAGGAGACCAAACACAGTGACCACTTTGCAGACACCTCTGTTCATTCCCTGTGACCCCAAATCTCCCCACAATTTTCCCGTCTGCAAACACAGACATCACTCCAACATTTTACCTGAACAATAATACCTCCCTGGGATTGAGGGCCTTAATTTCAGGAACTGAACCCACTGTCTTCTGGCTTGGAAGCATTTCTGTTATCCACTAAGCCACAGTTGCAATCTTGCTTTTAATGTACAGCAAGTAAACATAACTTGTTTCAGGAATCAAAATAACCTCAACATTATAGTCCTGGCTCTTCTGTGCAGGCATCGGAAACCTACATGCGTGCCAATCATGATTCTCTGCACACGGTTGCACCCAGCCACAACATGTATTAGTCGGCTGTGGTGTTGCAATTTCCTGTTGTGTGCTGGCAACATGAGCCTTTTCTACACATAACAAAAATAAGCTCATGAAGCCATGGTCCTCTCAAGTTAAGAAATCCTGCCTGATCATTTGATTGTTGAGCTGTTGTGTTTTACATGTCATGCAACAAAGAAAACTATTGCTTCTGTTGTGGAATGAGGCCTTTAGCTTCAGAAGCACGTAAGATAAGATATTTATTTATTAGTCACATGTACATTGAAACACACAGTGAAATGCGTCTTTCTGCATTACTGAGAATGTCTGGGGGCAGCCTGCAAATGTTGCCACTCTTCCAGTGCCCACATAGCATGCTCACAGCTCCTAACCTGTATGTCTTTGCAATGTGGGAGGAAAGCAGAACACCTGGAGGAAACCCATGAAGACACGGGGAGAATGTACAAACTCCTTGCAGACGGCAGTGGGAATTGAACCCGGGTCGCTGGCGCTGTAATGGCTTTACGCTAACCGCTACACTACAGTACCGCCTCATAAGGGGAGTAAGGGGACATGTTACTAATCAATCCTCCCGGTGCTAGGCTTACTGATTTCTATTGCATAGTTTGGAATGTGCTAATCTTGACACCTGTGCATAACTGTGTGCCAGAATGCTATTTGATCATTTTCACTGTATTGTTTCTACAACATAAGATTTTCCACCAGGCACAAATTAGTAATCTTGACTTTAATGTTAGTTACATTGTAATGTGCTCACTGCTGACTTCAAATTAAGATGCCAATGAAAACCTAACATTTCCTATGGAGAGAGCTTCCCCTGTTCCAATACTGCTGTCAGATGTCAATTCAACAGCATTCATGCAGTATAATGTTATCAAGCTAGCTGAACAACCAATCACATTAAAGAGCCCTCATTCAGCAAACAAGGAAGCAAAAAGTCCCATTATTCAACAACTATTTAAAGATTATATTGAATGCTTAATGTTGATGGGACATACACATAAGATTAAAGTATATAATCAGAAATAATTTCAAAAAAAGCTTAAAACCCTTTATTTTTTGTGATATTCATGTATGGAAATTATAATACACATATCTAAGAATAATTGTTTCAATTATTGATTTCATATAAATAAGCAAAATGTTTCCAGAGAACTTTACCCCAGGACTAGTTTGTGAATAGCTGAAATTCACATCAGTTCAATTGATCTCCTTGTGAAGGCTACAGATTGGTGTTGGCTTTAGAAGGGAACTGAATCACTGACAACATCTGGAATTTCTGCATCAAACTCTGGATGGACGAAAATCCCAAAGTTGCAGTTGCTTTTACAGAATAAGTTTGACAAATAGCGTTTTTTTTGTGCTGAATATAACAGGAAGATCCGGGCCACTATGGATAGCATTGTGGTGCAGCTACCTCACAGCTTCAGCAATCTGGGTTCAATCCTGACCTTTGGAGTTGTCTTTGTGGAGTTTGTATGTTCTCCCTGTGACCTCATGGGTTTCCTTCTGGTGCTCCAATTTCCTCCCATATCTCAAGAGGTGCTAGTTGGTAGGTTAATGGGCCTCTGTAAATTGTCCATCGTGTGTAGGTGAGTGGTAGAATCTGGGGGGATTTCATGGGAATGTGGGGAGAATAAAAAAATGGGATAGGTGTAAGTGGGTGCTTAATGGTTGGTGTGGACTTGGTGGGCCAAAGGGGCTGTTTCCATGCTGTATGATATTTATGACATCATTAAAAAGAATATAATGTGCTCCTCTAAGGGGCACGTTACAATGAAAGTATATTGGCTTTCACTCCAATGCAGCCACATTGCAAACTATCAATCAAAAAGCACTTTATTCATGCCCATGCTTTACTATTGAAATTGAATGATTGTTAATTATTGCAAACTCTGTGGTACAGTAGAAAAGCTGTTAATTAGCTGGATTAATAGTCTAATGGCATTGACTAAATGACCCAGTGAGGGGAGTTCAAATCCAATCGCAGGTCCTTGAGAAATGAAATTTAACTAATAAATACATCTGCAATTAAAAACTTACCAGTAACAATGATTACAAAACTACCAGATTGTTACAAAAACCTAATTTGTTTATTCACACAGATAGGGAAGGAAATCTGTTGTCCTGACTTGGTCTGTCTAACACTTGACTCTGGAGGCAGAACAAAGTGGTTGACTTTAAATTGCCCTCTGAAATGGGACAGCAACTCCCACAGTTTGGGGGCATTTCTGGATGAGCAATAACTTGCCAGCAATATCCACACCCCATGAATGAATTAAAAAAAAATCAAAAGGCTCCTCGAAAATTGGGCTTGTTTCACCCTCTCCCATACATTTTTTGCCCCATCTGTCCTTATTGGCTTGCTTGCCATTTGGCAAGTTCAATTTAATTAAACATCAGCAATGAAAAGAGCATATGATTTCGAACCAAACACCAACCAGATACTTACTCATTTCCATTGCTAGGACTGTAATGTTGTGCCAAGAAAGATGTTCTCGGTCCAGTGATTTTGCAGTCATTAGAGCTCCTGAAGCGATGTCAATGTAAAAGGATCTAGTGGGATCGGTGGATCGCTCGATCGAATACCTTGCAATGAGAAGTGAGAAAAGGAAGAAGATACCTTCTTAATAATACTCTTCATTTTTCTGCACCTGCAGAAAGCTGTTAAAAGTCATTTAGGATTCAGCCATTTTTCCCAGGTAAATGTTTCTGTTTCCAAACTTTCTTGTGCAAGTGTAGTTTCCTGACATGTCAAAGCCAGTGGGTTCTTCATGTGCAAATATTAAAAAATACCTTGAAAAGAACAGGATTCGAGTCCTTACAAGTGTCATCCCTATTTTCACGAGTCTCAATAAACTGCACTACATGATTATGATAAACTAACACTCTCCAATTCTCCTCAAATTCACTTGATCATTTCCGACACCTCTCTCCCCTTTCTTGATATCTCTGTCTCCATCTCAGGAGACAAACTATCCACTGACATTCACAACAAACCCACTGACCCTCAGCTACCTAGACTACACCTCCTCCCACCCTGTCACTTGTAAGGATGCCATCCTTTCCTCTGCATTCTCTATCTGCCCCTGTTCTCGAGATGAGGCTTTCCATTTCAGGACATCTGAGATGGTGGTCCCACCCGCATATTGTCTATTTCCCACTCTCACTCTGCCTCCCCCTAGACAGTGCAGGGATAGAGTTCCCTTGGTCCTTACCATTCACACCACCAGCCTCTGCATCCAGCACACATTCTTCAACATTTCCGCCAGCTACAATAAGGTCCTGCTACCAGTCACATCTTCCCCTCCCCACCTCTTTCTGCCTACCACAGGGAGCGCTCCCTCCATGACTCTCTGGTTTGCTCAGCTCTTCCAACCATCCCTCCCCCTCCCTAGGCACTTTCCCCTTCAACTGTAGGAGGTGTAACACCTCCAACCTCATGGATTGCATTCAGTGGCCTCTTCTACATCGACGAGACCAAGTGCAGACTAGGTGACCGCTTTGCCAAGCACCTGTGCTCTGTCTGCAATGGCCACCTGGAGCTCCTGGTTGTTAGCTATTTTAATTCCCTTCCCATTCCCACACTGACCTGTCTGTCCTCAGCCTCCACCACTGCCAGAGTGAGGTCAAACGCAAACTAGAAGAACAGCACCTTGTATTCTGCTAATGCTTTATCTACATTTCACTTTTCAACTGGCCACTCAAAAATTGTGACCAGCGGGCAGGACAGGGAACTCAGCAACCAACAGTTATCACCCCAGGAAGACCTCTTCAGTAAGCAGGTAACTGACAGGGGGGCAATTGGGACCTTGAATTTCCCCATGTGGTTTGGAGGAGTAACTTCTCCACTCATGGTCTCTTTATCATAGAATTATAGAATAATACAGAAGGATAAGATATCTTTATTAGTCACATGTACATTGAAACACACAGTGAAATACACCTTTTGTGTAGAGTGTTCTGGGGG
>JARFYF010000084.1:15815340-15826148 GCA_030265395.1 Rhina ancylostomus
CTTAAGGTTTGGTGGGTTTGATCATCTACTTAGCAATGGTAATGGAATAAGCAACAACACAATATTATGGAGCTGTTCAGGGATTTAATATTAACCATACTCAATGTGTGGGATGACTCCAATGGAAAGTTAAAATCAAGCAGGATTTAAAACGAGTGTTATGAACGATACCAATGGATCAAAATCTCCCCTGTTGTCCTGAAGAACCGTTCTAAATTCACATTTAAGTAAAACAGCTGGGAACTTTACATATGGAACAAAAATATAGATGGTAGTTAACTTTTCTACAGATGATTACAAATTTGTGGCCTTCGGATCAGGCTTTGCTCCACACACTTCTCAGCCCAGACCACAGATTGAGTAATCTGACCAAGTTCCTAATGAACTAAAACCTGCACTGTTATTTTCTGATATGTCCAGGATAGGGTTCCCTGGCTGAACAATTGGCTGCAAATCACTCACCACAGAGAACACAGAATGACCACCTCATTCTCAGTAAAGAAGCAATGTTCAGTGCATATATGCTGAGCTATTCAGTTATTGTAAGAAATCTGAAGACAAAGCAATGTAACACTTAATTAGAGCCAGCATTCGTCCACAGGGTGTTCAAACATCCATTTTCCCTGGAAAAAACTTCTTAATTTAAGAACTGATCTACAGAATTAAACTATGGGGCCTATTTCTCTGTATACCCTTGAGATGGATAGAATAGTTCTGGATATGTTCTGGGTTTAAAAACTTGCAACCAAAACAATGGTTTTAACTGATGGGATTTCTTTCAATTAAGCCCACATTTTGAAGTATGCAAAGACTTTAAAGGTTCACAAGTAATGCGTTACTTTTTAATATTTTACCCTTTGCACTAGTCACAAGAAATCTCAAATCCATCACTCAACCAGCAAGGATTCATGAACACTTCCTGAACAGAAAGCGTTGTGAGTGGACTGATCTTCTCCTTACTTAAATATGTGCTTTATCTTGGCCTTAGCGACTGATGGGTGAGAAACAAAGCTGGGCTGTGAACAACCATCAACCATAGACAGTAACAGTCCAGAACAGCCCATTGTAGAGGAGGTCCCTTTCCAGAGACCGATAAAATGATCATCAACATCTTACCTTGTAAACTTTTCCGCTTTGAAGACTGTCTGTTTCACTCACTCATTCCCATGCACATCCTGTATAAAGATATTTCTCCCAACCTGCCATCTCACTCATTTAGAGATTAGTTCAAATTTATAGCCCTCTGTCATTGACTCCAAGAGAGTGGGAACAGTCTTCACTTATTCAGAAGTCATTGTAATGTTAAATTGTTGGCTATCTGTCCTGAGTGGGTCCAGTGAGAAATTAATTACAGGATATGGACATACCAGGCAAGGTGAGCATTTAATGGCCTTCCCTCAGTTTTTGCTGAACTATGTGACCCATTGGGGTATTTCAAAGGGCAGTTAATACTTTGGTGTGTTCTAGAATCCTTCATGGGGTGGACTGGGTAAGAGGTTTCTTTTAAGTGAACCAATTGATTCCATGGGCCACCATTGCTGATAGAGCTTTTTAATTCCAGAATTTAATCAATCAATTTTACATTTTCCAGCCACGTGGGTGGAATTTAACCTCCCAGTACAGCTGGGAAGAGTGTTAGATCCACAACTTCACTAAATTGACAACGTACTTGCACCCTAGTACAATCACTATACTGGGCATGATACTGGCCACTTTTAAATGAGGCCCTGATCCATTTGATGCCATAGATTTCTCTAAAGAAGTTAACAGAAGCAATTTACTGAGGCTTCAGAGGACAGAAAAAGGATGAGAACCACATGAACATAGCACACCCAGTTTCACACAAAGCTTGACTATTGGGGTCCTGTAAGGGCACAATTGCTAGCTTGCTTGCTGGGCTACCCTCCTGCTTCAGGTGGTAAATAACTTTGACTGAGTGCTGCTGTGTGAAGAATGCGTTTGGTAGTACTCCAACAATGGTGTACCCATTGGTGGAGTCAAAGAGAATGAAATGATGATTCAGGGTTCAAGACTAAACTGAAATGCTTCTGTTGTCGGAGAGTCAGAAAGCACAGAAATAGGCCTTTTGGCCCACTGAGTCCGCAGTGACCAACGGGCACCAATTTACACTAATCCTATCCTAATGCCATTTTATTTTCCCCACATTCCCCACAACCTTCGCCTAGATTTGACACTCACTTACACACTGAGGCAATTTACAGTGGCCAATTAACCTACCAACTCACACATCTTTGAGATGTGGCAGGAAACCGGAGCGCCCAAAGGAAACCCACCTAGTCACGGGGAGAATGTGCAAACTCCACAATGACAGCACTGGAGGTCGGGAGTTAACCTGGAGTCTGAAGCAGCAGTTTTGCTAGCTGCACCGTTGTGTCTTCTGTTCTGTGTCTGTGTTGTTCTCCAGTATATTCATGTTAAGCATACTGACATGCCTGTGACATATTTTACAGGAGATGTAATGCATAGTTGAAAATAACCTCCAGCACATGACACCAGAAACAACATACGCAAATGGAGGATTCCCAGAAGGACACCCAGCCTTTTGCTGCTGGGCAATCAACCACCCCAGATCAATAACTGCTTCTGGGTTATGTTAAAATCATACAAGCAAACTATTGCATTTGTCCACCTAACACTGTTGATTAAACAGCACCAAGAGGACCACTTACCATCAATCAAGCGAACGACTTTTAGACTTGTGGTTTATGACTTAAGATTTGCTTTGCAGCTCACAGGTAGCTATTGCAGCATATTTGTATGCTAAAGGAGATGGAATGCCCCAGAGATTCCTCCTGTTAAAAGTAGTTTCACATTTTATTAAGTTGTATAACAGACAGGGAAATGGGGAAGATGGATAGGACAGGAGGAGGCTGGTGTGGAAAGCAAATTGTGGGATGGTTGGTTTGGATGAATGGTCTTCTTGTGTGACGTACAGATCATCAGTTTTGTTTGTCATTTTAGTGATTGGACTGTACAGCTTGCATTGATGCACAGCTATAAGCAATTTTCATTGACATAACTTGAGTATATAACTGAATCATTAAACATTAAATTTCATCCTTGAATTGGAAGTGCTGAACCTGTGACATAGGGACACTTGGCCAGTCTGCTCTGTATTGAAGTTGATCAGACCGACATTCATAAGCAAAGAGCAACATGGAGATGTTACTATATCATGTGTCTGGTGCTACTGATCGGAGGGTCAATTTCTTCCCTCCTAAGGATAAAAAAAGTTTTGTTTCAGAAATGTATGTGGAATGATACACAAGTCCTCTCATGCCATAGTCTAAAACCAGGAAGTGAATTGCTCTTGTCGATGGTCAACAGTATCATAAAGTGGCACTAAATCAGATTCGAGAAATCAAATACCTGGCTGTTCAAACAGACAATACTTGCAGCTTACCTCACCCATGCCAGTTTGTAAGATTTTTAATCCTGTTTCCTTTTCCAATTTTCCTTTGTTGGCCACTGAAAAAACAAATAAAAGTGAGACAGCTTAAAATGGGGCTAAATGTACAGAGGATTGAAAAACCAATAGCAGTGCATTGGCAAGGAAGATGCCAACAGCATCAGAACCTTTGGGTATGTCAGCCTGCCTGACCCTCAAACCAGACTTTCTTTCAGTGGGGAGACAATGTGCTGAGCCTAATTTTTGAAACAAAATGTGACTTGGTGCACTTGGGTCCTGAAAAGCTACAGGCAAATCTCCACTGGAAATTCTATGAAAATTTGCTGTTGAAAATCCATTGGAAAATGGCTGGCTTTCAAAGTTCATGCACAAAGAATTCTGATGGATCCCAGTGGGGGCTGTTTGCCGGCAGAAATGTACCTGTTTGAATTGGGAAAGTAAGACAATGGTGAGGCAGCGTGAAAAAGAAGGCTGACACAGATAGAGCCAACTGAGGAGATATGGGGTAGAGAATTAGCAGCAGCAGGGATCAGTTAGGCTGAACATCTATGCTGTTCACTTTGTGTAATTCAATGTGAGAACAGCACACAGGAGTGAAGTCTTAACACAACTCTGCTCAGATGAATTTCACCAACCAAAAATTCTACCCACTCATATACTACTGGGTCCTGTGTTTACTATAAATGGTGACATTATGAGGTTCATATAGTCATACAGCACAGAAAAAGACCATTCGGCCCAACTGGTCCATGCAAACCAAGGTTCCCATCTAAGCTAGTCCCACTTGCCCATGTTTGGCCCACATCCTAACCATGTACCTGACAAAGTGCCTTTTAAATGTTGTTAATGTACCTGTCTCAATCACTTCCTCTGGCAGCTCATTTCATATATTGACCACCCTCTGGGTGAAAAAGTTACCTCTCAGGCTCCTATTAAATCTCTCCCTTCTCACGTTAAACCTATGCCCTCTAAGTTCTTGATTCTCCAACCCTGGGAAAAAGACTGTACACACTGACCTTATCTATGCCCCTCATGATTTTATACACCTCTATGAAATCACTCATCTTTCTTCAATGCTCCATGAATGTCTCAACCTGCTCAACCTCTCTCCATAACTCAATCTCTCAAGTCCTGGCAATATCCTCGAAAATCTCCTCTGCACACTTATCGCTTAATGGCACCTTTCCTATAGCAGGGTGACCAAAACTGAACTCAATATTCCAAAGGCAGCTTCACCAACCTCTTGTACAACTGCAACATAACATCCCAACTTCTATACTCTATGCCCTGACTGATGAAGGCCAACAGGCCAAAAGCCTTCTTCATCGCCCTGTCTACCTGTGAAGTCACTTTCAGGGAACCACATACTTGTACTCCAAGGTCCCTCTGTTCTACAACACTCCCAAGGGTCCTACTATTCACTGTGAAAGTTCTACCCTCATTTGTCTTCCCAAGATGCAACACCTTGCACTTATCCAAATTAAACTTCACTTGCCATTCCTCAGCCCGCTTACCCAGCTGATCAAGATCCCTCTGTAATTCCTGATAACCATCCTCACTGTCTACGACACCACCTATTTTAGGGTGTTCTTTTACAAGTTAGTTAATTCCCCCATAAATTGCAAAGAGTGAAAACATTTACAATGGGAGGTGAGCAATCCTAAAGCTTTGAAGAGCAAACAGCAAAATGAAAGGAAAGCTTGCATTTATGTATTGCCTTTCAGGCTCTAAAGGTGTCTCACTGCACTCTACAGTCAAGGATATACCTTGCAAAACTAGTCATTGATGTAGAGTAGGAAACACAGCAGTCAGTGTACAGACAAGCTCCATACAGAATCGTTGAATATGCAGCACAGAAAACAGCTCCTTTAGCCCACTGTGTCAGTGCCGCCCGTTGAGTACCCATCTATACTATTCCCCTTTTCCAGCACTTGGCCCGTGGCCTTCTATACTTCGGCAGTCCAAGTACTCCTCTAGATACTTCTTAAATGCTCTCAGAGAATCTGCCTCCACCATCTCCTCGAGTAATGTGTTCCAAATGCCACCTCATACTGAAAACATTGTTCCTCAAATCCCCTATAGATCTCCTTAAACCTATGAGCTCTGGTGTTGTAACTCTTCTGCAATGGGGAGGAATTTCTTATGATCCGCATCACTACATCTCTCATAATTTTATATATCCCCTCAGTCTCCTCCACTCCAAGGATAACAAACGCAGCAGCCTACCCAGTCTCTCCTGATAACTGAATCATTCCATCTCAGCCAACACACTGGTGAATCTTCTCTGCACCCTCTCCAGTGCAATCACATCCTACGGAGAGCACTGTGACCTGAATTGCTCACAGTGCTCCAACTGCGGCCTAACCAATGTTTTATTAAATTGTACCCTAACCTCCCTGTTCTTATATTCTATGCATTGGCTAATGAAGGCAAATATCTTGTGCTTTCTTCACCACCTTATCTACCTGTGCTGCTGCCTTCAGGGATCCTTGGACTGCACACCAAGCCTCCTCTAGTTCTCAGTACTTCCTCAGGTCCTACCATTCACTGTGTAGGCCTAGCCTTATTAGACCTCCTAAAGGCACAGAAGCCTGAAGTTCCAAATCACCAGATTCAAGAACAGTTATGTCCCTTCAACCATTCAGTTCTTGAACCAACCAGCACAACCCTAATCACTACAGTTTAGCAACACTATGACCACTTTGATTACTTTGTGCTAAAATGGACTTTGTGCTTTTATTCTAATTGTGCTCTTTCTTGTAAAAAATTGTGTATAATTTATGTTTAATTTATGTTTTACCTGTGAATTGTACTTATATGATGCTATGTGCCTGTGATGCTGCTGCAAGTAAGATTAGGGTTGTGCTAGTTTCTTCAGGAACAAAATGGATAAAGGGAAGTAGCTGTTCTTGAACCTGATGGTGTGGGACTTTAGGCTGTTGTAACTTTGGGAGGTTTAATAAGGCTAGGATATACACAGTGAATGGTAGGACCCTAGGTACATACACATGCATATGACAGTGTCTGTGGATGAGAAATTCTCAGAGACTTTACTTCATTTAATTCAGTTAGTAATGCCTTTTAACTGTGTGGCTTTTTTGCATTTTATTTTTGTGTTAGCAATCTTAAGTTTTTGCATTTTTTAACACCTCCTGTGAGTTTTCAGTATTCAACTTCATTTACAGCTGGTGAACCTGGGGACTTACTGGTTGTTGAAGCCATCCTGGGAGTGCAGCCAACCCCTTGTGCAGCGAGAAGCCCTGTACGACCACGGGTCTTGTCTGTGAGTGGATGTCCGCATCCAGGAGCCTGCTGGAACTAGCAGTGGGACCCAAGGACGGCAGCTCCGACATCAGGGCAGCCAATGCTCAGTCCATTATGTACCCACACATCCAGTTCCTCCTACACCCACCCCAGCCCCCATCACTCTGCTTCTTTCCCCTCCTCCACCCACTCCACCTACCCATCACCCACACACTCCTTCCACTGCTTCCCCTCCCCCTATTGTTTCAAACTGCCATCCCCACCTCCACCTTCCTCTCCTATCATCTGCAGCATTTTGTTGCCTCCATCTATCACCTCCCAGGCACTGTCGCTATTTCTGCTCTTCCCTCCTCCATCGGCCTATCACCCCTCCACACCGGGATCCACCTATCGCCTGCCAGCTCTTGCTCCACCCCTTCCCTTCACCTCTTTATACTAACTATCTGCCCTCTATCTTTCAGTCCAGATGAAGGATCTTGACCCGAGATGTCGACTGTCCATTTCCCTCCACAGATGCTGCCTGACCCACTGAGTTCCTCCTGCAGATGTTGCTCCAGACTCCAGCATCTGCAGTCTCCTGTGTCTCCGTGTACCCACACATCTTTGCCACCAGTGTGAACATTGAAAATGATTTCACTCAGCAGATACAGAGCAGAAGAATCTTCTTTATTTATTCACTTTTCAGGGTTTGGGCATTGCTAACATTTAATGCTCAGCTCTGATTACAGTGAACTGGGCTTGCTACACCATTTGACAGTCAAACATGTGGGTCTGAAATCACATTTAGGCCAGACCAGGTAAGCCTACAGTTCTGTTAACAATCCAATAATATTATGGTCATCATTACTAATGACTAGCTGAATTCCAGATTACTAACCAAATTTAAATACAGCTGCCATAGAGAAATTTGAATTCATGTCCCTAGATTGCTAGTCTAGGCCTTAATCATTGCGCCACCAGCATACTCAGAGTCACTGATAGAAATGTAATTGACTCCTCCAGAGAAGCTAGGTCTCCATCTGACCAGGTATGGTGATAGGTACCTGAGGGAGAAACTTGGAGTGGGGATTCTTCCCCTGATGCTATACTCTCTTTAGCTGTGTGAAGCAGAGCCATCTCAAATGTGGAGAGACATGATGGTGAGTGAAAGGTTGGGCCAGTGTTAAGCTTTCTCAGTAAAGGCTTTAGGAATGATATACTGGAAGGATTAAATCAAAGGAGATGAAAGGAACTTCTTCATTCAAATCTATTGTGTGCCCTTTCAGAGAAAGGATATCACAATTCTTACGGCATTGTAACAATTGTTGATGTCACAGGGAAGGAAATTTCATGCAAGGACACAATTGTTTGAGAAATATATAGAACCACAACAACACAAAGAAGGCCACTTAGCTCTACTGAGTTCATTTTGGTTCTTTGAACAGCATTCCATTCAGTCCCATTCCCCAGCTCTTTCCCTGTAGTTCTGCAAATTGTTTTCCCTCAAAATGTCCATCCAATTTTCTTTTAAGCACCCTGAATGCCTCTGTTTCCACCTCCTTCACAGGCAGTGAGTTCCAAGCCTTAACCATGTTCTATATATATAAAAAAAGCCCTCACAATGCCTCTGTGTATTTTTTTTTCTCTTTGAACCTCTGCCTGTCTGGTCATTGAACTACCTGCTAGTAAGAATAGCTTCTCTGTAATTACCCTGTCTAAACTTGTCATGGTCTCGGACACCTCTATCAAATTGAACAGGGCAGTTTCAATCCTCTGCAGGGCATCTACATTTTAAAGAAGTTTCCCCTTTTAAATTTCACAATCAAGTTTGCACTAAATTCTGAATATACCAATGTTTGTAAAGAGGCAACAAAACCATGCGCTTGGGAAAGGAGAAATTTAAATCAAATATTGCTTATTTTAATACCTAGAATTATGCTAACACACCATAAATAAGACAGAGAGTTTCTAAACTTAATGCATTTTGCTGCATATAATTAAAATGGAGGTGATTGTCTGATACATATTAGACCTGGTCTGCTAATTAATCACACAGTCCTTTCAAAACAGACAATTAGAGAAGCAAGGAATAGGGAAGATGAAGGCTAGCAAGTAGAAACAGCACGTTACTAAAGCTTCAACCAAATTATTGTCTGCAAATCTTTCATGAATGATGCCCGTGAACAAAAAAAGGGCCTTTTAAAAAAAAATAAAACTCCCCAGATGAAGGATATGCAAATAAGCTGGAAGAGCTGAACCCTATAATGTTCTCAAAATTCTGCAAAGGCCTATTTAATTAGTATTTTAATTTATCAAAATTATTCTTTGCACTTGACAATTTATGCAGCATTCTATGTAATTAAGCATGTGGCTTCAGAGGAATAATCTTGCCAGCGCTGCTAATAGCAGTTATTCTACCCTGAAAGGAACTGTGTATGTCTCAACTCTGATCTAGATTACAATAAGGAGAAATTAATGGCTTTTTTTCTCTACCAAGCTGCATGCTGGGAGTTCCACAGAATATACCGTTCCGCAGCAGAGCAATGGTAATCAGCCAAGAAGGGTAAGCATTTTCAGTCCTGTGTATATGCCTATTAGCAGCTTGTCAATATTAGTTCCCAGCTTAAAGGAAAACACACTGCTTGTTTCTAAACGCTTGATCTGAATGTGTGGCTTGCAGTAGAACTGATGACAGCTTGGTAAATGTTGGTGTCAAGACCAATTTTAAAACCATTTTTCAAATTATTTTAATTAGATATTTTTCTCATTCTCACGTGCATTAATTTAACTTCTGGTTTCAATGTTTTAGCTTTCAATCTGTTTGCATGAATTTTCTAGTCATCCAATGTGACCTGAGGTCATTTACCCAGGCGTATGCAGGCAATAGGCTGAGGACAGGGCAGTGGGAACTGGGTGAGAGTGGGACACTCTACTGTCATTCCTGTGGCTCTAACGGCCAATTTAGCCATTACCGTTTTAGTGAGGTGAACCTCCTTTTAACATATAAAAGAAATGAGTTGTGTCTGTGGCAGCATTTCTAAAGCATGGAGAGGACGACAGAGTTTTAAAATTAAATATTTAAATTAAATATCTTAAGACTCACTCCCTAGATTGCTCCCCCGAATCACTGGAAACAGATTTCCAGACAAAGGAGTTGATGTGAGACAATTAATGATTAAAATCATCAAAAATAGCAATGAGATTTAATGTTGGCAAACTAAAAGATGGGGTTAAAACAAAAGAAATTGCTGGAAACACTCAGCAGGTCAGGCAGCATCTGTGGAAAGAGAACAGAGGTAACATTTCAGGTCGAAGACTTTGTCAGAACTGGGAAAGAGAAAAAGCAAGTTAGATTTATCTTGTCGAGAGTGTGGGGCAGGGACAGATAGGACAAAGAGAATATCTCTGACAGGATGAGGCTGGGATTGCTGTAATAATAAGGTGTAGATTGAAGCTGCAATTTATCAACCAGATGTTATCATCTGTAGTTTATTCCCATGATAAACCTGATCTCACCCTAACAGAGATATTCCCCTTCTCCTGTCCATCCTTCCCACATGTTCCCTGCAATTTAAATTAACCTATTTCCTCTCTTCCCCAGTTTCTGCTAAAGGATCTTTGACCTAAATTGTTAACTCTGTTTCTCCTTCCACATATGCTACCTGTTCTGCCACGCGCTTCCAACATTTACTGCTTTTGTTTCAGATTTCTAGCATCTGCAGTTTTTTTTAAACTTTGATTTAAAGGATGGAGCTCATCTCTGAAGTCCTCTGTAGAATAATGCACACATATTAGGCACATGAGGAGACCACTCAGCCCCTCAAGCCTGATCCGTAACTTAATAAGATCATGGCTGATTTATTGTAACATCAACTCTAAATTCCCATCTCCCTGTGGAAACCTTTCACCCCCTTGCATACCAAGGATCTATAGGGAATCCATTTTATGTAAAAAAAAGAGGCATCTGAGAGGTTATAAAAAATATGTACAAGGATGAAAGCAAAAGTAAGAAGTTACAATTATCAGGAAAGATTGAACTCTCTGGGGCTTTGTTCTCCAGAGAATGTACAACTGAAAGTTGTGCTCAGTCCTTAAGATGAAGAAGAGTTTTGAAAGGATAGCAGTAGAAAAAATG
>JARFYF010000084.1:16031951-16041995 GCA_030265395.1 Rhina ancylostomus
CAACACGATCATGCTGACTGTCAAGCATCCAGTTACACCCTTTTATTCTCCCCACATTGCTATCAACCCCTCTAGATTCTACCAGTCACCAGCACATTAGGGAAAATTTACAGTGGCCATTAACCTACCCACATGTGTCCTTGGGATGGGGGAGGAACTGCAGTGTCTGTACTAGTAATGTTTAAACCAACTGCCAGAAATACCAGTAAGTGCTCTTGCAGTCAGTCACCCAAACATGGGTGACATTGGCATCTCCCTCAACCATCACGGGCACAACCCTCCCCACCATCAAGGACACCTTCAAGAAGCAGTGTGTCAAGAAAGTGGCATCCATTACTAAGGTCCTTCACCACCCGGGACATGCCCTCTCTACATTATTACCATTGGGGAGGAGTTACAGCAGCCTGAAGACCCACACTCAACATTTTAGGAACAGCTTCTTCCCCTCTGCCATCAGATTTCTGAACGGTCCATGAACACAACCTCGTTATTCCTCTTTTGCACTATTTTTGTTTGTAACTTATAGTAACTTTTATGTCTTGTACTGCACTGCTGCCACAAAACAACTAATTTCATGATATATGTCAGTGATAAGAAACCTGATTCTGATTGTAGCACCACACTGCCCACAGCAAGGACTGCTGTAAAATTAATTTCATTCAGCATTAGCAAACTGAGATGATAGGCTATCCATGGGCTTGTCCACTCCTTAGGCAGTCACTTGGGTGCGTGGGTGACTCATTCAGTTCCATTCCTGAGACAGCTGATGAGGCCAATGTGCACCAACAGGCTGTGTCACAAATGAGCAGGTAGCACTTGACAGGGAAGGTGGCTGAGTAATTTAGGATGTTCTGCACTCCTTCCACTGTTTATGCATGATCTCCATGCACTCCCCATCACAGACTTTAAAGACGTTTAGTGTTTTTTTCTCCTGAAAGCATTCCTTGACCATATTGATTGGTCACAGGATATGGATTCCCATGAATGAGAGAGGGTGTTGCAAGTTTTCAAGGAGGCTTTGAGACCATCTTTGAAGCATTTTGTCTGTTCTTCTGGAAACCCCTTGCTGTGACAGAGCTCGGCCTAGCCAGCATGTTTTGTGTGTCCGGTAATGGGTGTGCAGATGATGTGACCCAGGAAGAGCTCAGGAGCTCAATGTGAGGGATGTTGTTCTGGGGGAAATTAGGACACTAGTTTTCCTATCCTGCCAATAGATTTGGTGGTTTGGCAGAGGAAAAGCTCAGTGGTGGTACCTTGCCTGTGTTCAGCCATTATCTTCTCCATCCAATTAAAGAAAAACGTGCTCGCAAATATATTTTCCTTTCAAAAACCATGCCTCCAAAACCGGCAACTCCCACTGATCCACTTTAATGTATCCATCTTCAAATACCTAATTTTGTTTTATCTTAAATGTATTATTAAAGCGTCTCTAGGGGATAAATATATATTCCACGTCTTCTGTTAACAACCCAAAGGCTATGACGTGATAACAATATATTCTCTCAGATGTCTTCCATTATGAAAAAATCATGATTCCCTCTAAGGGAATGTGTTTATCTTGAGAGATTTCATAAAGGGTTCATTTGTTTCTAAACATCTCCCTGCTTCTGAAAATTATCCTGCTAATCAGCAATACTTGCACATGTACCTGAGCCTGTGTACATACATCTGTATACCATATAAATTCCTTCAGATATATCAACTTTTACATAATACTTTCATGCAAGTGCCAACATGCAAGTTACAAATTATATTCCCATCAACAGACTTGTTTACAAGAGAGTAGGGAGCAATGAGAATACTTGGGGTGATGAGCTGATATTGTAGATACAGAGTATTTTTTGATAATTTCTGAAGATGTTCCCCAATTGTTGAAAATGTTATGTAAACATAATTAGTAGGAATTGATATTCTTTTCCTAACGACTGATTTTAAAATATCGTTACAGTTCTTTTAATGAAAAGGCAACTTTTTTTTCTTTAGCTGAATGAGCTGGCACATATTCAGACATCTAGTTCAGTGGCAATTTAGGTACTCAGTGAATGGCTTAAAGTCAATAAAAATGAATAATCATTGGCTTAGGCCACTTTAATGAAATTTAAATGTCTCGTCACAAGGGACCAGCACAGAAACCTGCCTTGTGCAGGGAGGAGAGTGTGGAGTCCGTTTCATTTATGTAATGTTTCATGGATTCAAGATACCCTCAGCTGCACATGACCGTGATGTATCCCTGGGCTTCATGCACCACGTATATTTTGAGCTAAACGTGACCAAGGGCACTCAGATTATAAACACACACATATTTTCTCATCCCTGACAAGGTGTGGCCTCTCCCCTCAGTCCATAAGCTCCTCCTTTTAATTACAGGACCCTGAGGACCCACACAGAGGTTCAACAACAGCTTCTGCCCCACTGCTGTCAGGTTCTTGAATCGAACTGAAAAACCTTAACACTACCCCAGACTATTCTTTTTCTCTCTTAATTCTTGCACTGGTATCATAATGTTTATTTTGCATACACGAATGTTTAATTTATGTTAATTTTCAGGTATGTTAACTTATTTTTGTCCCTGTCTTGTAATGTACTGTGCTGCTGCAAAATACTAATTTTCATGGCATTTATACCCTGTGTATGTATTGCCTGTAACAACAATAAACTTAAACTACTGACTCCAACCCCAAATCTTTTCCTCGTCTGCAAGATGCCTCTCAAGTCTGTGGACACTTATTTACTCCTCCTTGTCCAGACTAGATTAATCTTCTTTTGCTGACTGCATCTACTCTCAGGGAATGAACAACGATAAAAGTGAATCCAAGGCGAGGAGCAAAGGAACAGTTTTCAGATGGAGCAGGGAGCATTTGAAGAGCTTAGATTGCCTCATGCCCAAGTGTGGACTTGCAGGCCGCAAAACTTGAAGTAGATTTTCAGATCCAAACCAAACTACAAAACTGAGGTCAAGTGAGAGAGGCTATTTGACCCAAGCAACTCATCCTGTTGTAGCATTGATAATTCGGTGTTAAGGTGATTTACAACCTCTCAGTTTTGTGTATCTCATTAATATCATTGCAAACATGCACAAATCTGAGGTATGTAAACAGTAGGCACATAAAACAGGCCATTCAGCCCAACCTGCCCATGCACAGTCATGCATCTTTCCATATCTAAATCTGTGCTACCCTCTATTCCCCTCTTCTTCTTACGCTTGTCCAGAGTCACCTTAGTTTATAACATTTACTTCAAACACTTCCTGCAAAGGTTCCACATTCTCTCCACACTTTGAATAAACAAGTTTCTTTTGACCTCCTTACTGGCTGCCTTGTGATTATCTTGTGTTGATAGCCTCTCGTTATGCTCTTCCTGTCATGTGGAAATATTCTTTCTGCATCCACTCTATCAAAATCCATTACAAGTTTAAAGAAATCCATTGGGTCAACCCCTAGCATTCTTTTCTCAAGAGGAAACATGGCAGTTTGTTCAACCTTTCATGATAAATATTCTTGCATTTCTGGCATCTTTATAAACCTTCTTTGTACCCTCTCCAATCTTTAATGTTTTTTAATAATCTGTCAAACAGAAACGTATGCAGGACTCAGGAGGGGGGTTTAGTTTCCTTATTTTCTGATTCCATCTCTTCAGAAATTAGCATGAGTGGTTGGTTTCCTTTAGAGCCTTGCTAATCTGTGGTGCAATGCTGTGATCACTGCATTTGTACTTCAAGATTCACTCAATTGCACATGACAATCTTATTGAAACAGAAAAAGGAAGAGCTCGACATTACTTCACTGACAGAATCATGCCTAACCAACAAAGGGACAGACTCCTCCATCATAACACCTGGGAATGTCCTGGTCCACTGGAAGGACAGACCTGCCAAGGGATTGGTTCTGTGAAATACAGACGAGGGAGCAGATCCTAGTTTCCTCAACATCGACTCCAGACCCCATTAGGTCCCAAGGCATAATGTCAAATATGGGCATGGAATCCTCTGGGTGATGATTACTACCCATCACATCCCATCAGGTGATAAATCAGGGGTCCTCCATGTTGGGCAACCCTTGGAAGAAGCATCAAACATAACAAGAGCACAATATGTGTTCTGGGTTGGGTCCTCACTGTCTATCACCAAGAATAGCTTGGTAGCACCACCAGACTTGGCCAAATGCTGATGGGTTTAGTTGCCCGAGTGAATTAACACAAGGGAAAAGAATAACAGCAATCTGTGGCAGATGCACCTGCCTAGGACAGCACTGGTGGAGGTGCTAGCCTGCACAGTCCTTGTGAAGCTGAAACCCCGTCTTCAACTTGAGGCCACTCTGACTCGTTGGGTAACACTACAATCATACCAAATAAGACAGACTCAGAAGATCTGACAGCTCAGAAGTAGGCATCTATGAGGTGCTCTGGACCATAAACAGCTGCAGAAATGGACAGCCTCACAATGTGTAACCTCGTGGCCCAGCATATCCCTCACTCTACTCTTGCTCTCAAGCCTCAGGATCAATCCTGAGTGCAGAATGGCATGGTAGAAGCAGTACTTAGAGTGTGGTCCCAACCATATCTCTGCTACAACATAAATGCATGCATTCTACTCAGCAAAAACATGCTCTGAAAAGAGCTGAGGGGTCCCTCAACCAACAGATAAGAGCAAACCTCTGCAGTCCTGCATAACTAGACATGAATCATTGTGTACAATTAAACAGCTAATAGGTGGAGCTGGCCCCAAAAGTGCCCCATCCTCAACTACAGCAGAGTACCAGGCATTATCCATCTCAGATAAGAGAGAATTGAACCATCTACCCTTGATATTCAATGGCATTACTATCAGAAAGTCACTAGTCATCAACATCCTGGGATTCACCATCAACCAGAAACTCAACTTTGACTGAGTTTAAGAGCTGCAAAGTAATGTTGCAGCTCTATGAAATACTGGTTAGATCACACTTAGAGTATTGTGGTCAGTTCTGGTTGCCTCATTATAGGAAGGATGTGGAAGTTTCAGAGAGATCCACCAGGATGCTGCCTGGATTAGAGAAGATGTCTTATGAGGAAAGGTTGAGTGAGCTAAGGCTTTTCTGTTTGGAGCAACGGAGGATGAGAGGTGACTTACTAGAGGTGTATAAGTTTATGAGAGGTATAGATGGAGTGGACAGCCAGCACCTTTTCCCCAGGGCGGCAATGGCCAATACCAGAGGACATCAGTTTAAGGTGATTGGAGGAAAGTTTAAGGGAAATGTCAGAAGTAGCTTTTATATATATATATAATACACACAGTATATCACACACACATATATACACACAGAGAGCAGTGGGTTCCTGGAATGCACTGCTGGGGGTGGTGGTGGAGGCTGATACAATAGGGACATTTAGAAGACTCTTTGTACTACCTCAATGCACTGTCTAATGAACGGATCTGTACGAAAGGTATGCAAGACAAGTTTTCACTGTACTTCAATACAAGTGACAATAATAAACCAATACCGATAGGCACATGGATGTAAGAAAAATGGAGAATTATGGGCTGTGTAGGAGGGATGGGGTAGATTGATAGTGGAGTAGGTTTATATAGGTTGGCACAAAATTGTGGGCTGAAGGGCCTCTACTGTTCTATACTGTTCTATGTTCAACTGGACCAGCTACATAAACAGCAGGGCTAAAGAGCATGATGACTCACCTTCTAAAGGCCAAACCCCTTCCATCCTTTACCAGGAAGAAGTTCATAGTAAGATGGAATATCTCCACCCGCTTGGTTGGGTGTCACTCCAACAAATTATGAAGTCCAGTGTCATCCAGGAAAGAACAGCTCACTTCTTTGGGTTCCCAGCCACCACCCTGAAATGTCATTCCCTCCACCAGCAATAACATAGTGATTGCAGTGTGTACTACCTGCAAAGTGCACAGCCATCAGTCAACTAGGCATCTCCAATCACACTTCCAAAGCCATGAGTTTTACTACCAAGGAAGACAAGGGCAGTAAGGAACATGGGAACAGTTCCACCGGCTGATTTCCCTTTAAAGCACACACCGTCCCTACTTGGAAGTATAATTGCCATTCTCTTCATTTTCTCTGGTCCCAAGCCTGGAACTCCTTGTCCAACAGTGCTGTGGGAGTACCTTCACCAGGAGGACCGCAGCATTCAAGGTGATGATTCATTATGATTCTTCTAAAAGACATAGGGATGGGAAAAAAATGCTGGCCTAGCCAGTGACACTCACATCCACCCATGTACACATTTTAGACTTTTTAAAAGAAAGGGACTGCTGCATTATTCCAGTTGCCTATAAACAGAGTTTGTTTCATTGAGTGATGCACACAGATTAAATTCCAACAACTAACATTCATAAAGCACTTTGGAGCAAATAGGCGAATAAAATCTGAATCTGAGGCATGAGATATTAGGACAGGTTTTGAGGATGACCCAGGAGGTTTTAATTAAAGGAAATCACTGGGCTTTGGGTCCAGGCTGTGATGGTGAGGCAAAGAACTGGGGGAGAATAAGAGGGGGGAAGATGCACAGTGGGCTAAATTTGGAGGAGTGCAGAGATACCAGAGGGTTGTAGCGGAGGAGAGGAGGAAAAGATAAATGTAGAGAGGTCCAAGTGGGATGGGGGAGAGAACAACAAACCCAATTTGATTTTGGGAGCACAAGTCAATTAACAGTTTAATTTAGCATTGAGATAGCAGAATGTAATTTTTTTAAATAAAGCATCGGGGCGGTAGGGTAGCTTAGTGATTAGTGTGACGCTATTACAGCACCAGCCATCGGGGTTCGATTCCCGCCACTGCCTGCAAGGAGTTTCTATGTTCTGCAGTATCTGAGTGGGTTTCCTCCAGGTGCTCCGGTTTCCTCCCACATTCCAAAGATGTACGAGTAGGTTAATAGGGGTTTAAAATAGGCGGTGTGGACTTGTTGGGCCAAAAGGGCCTGTTATCACGCTGTAAATAAAATTTTAAAAAAGAGACAAGACCATACAGCGAATTGAAATCAGGGATGAGAATTAAGGATATATAAAAAGATTATGATGTTCTTTAACGTTATTATTCTGTTTAATGTCAGTTATCACAAAATGTCCACTTTCCATTCCCTTTTGGTTTTAGTAGTGTTAATACAAAATCATGTGGCTCTAACACATTAAAATTAATTTCTTGCTCATTGTAAGATCTATGGAACCCCCTGCAGTGACCTGATGCACCCTCAGTGCTTGTTATTCCATCTCACTCTGGCAAATTATTCCCTTTGGTTGCTGTTGAGTTGCCAAATATCAGACTTCTGTACACCTGCACCTGTTTCATTAGCATTGTATCTTCCCCCAAAATATTCAAATTAGACACGACTGCCATCAATCCAGCAACAATTTACAACAAACCCAATTTGATTTTGGGAGCACAAGTCAAGTAACAGTTTAAGATTGCATTGATTTAGCAGAGTGTAAGTTTGTAAAAAAAAACTGTGCAAGGTACATGTGGTTTCAAAACTAGCAATTAATGAGTCACTGAACAAAAGGAACTGATTTAAAATCAGCCAGTATGCTAACTAGATCTGCTGAAAAGGTTACTGGCTAAATGATGTAAATTTTTCCAGCAGATGATTCATCTGATTAGTGCACCTTAGGAAGCAAAGTGAGTTGTAGATATCACTGATGGGACTGGATTTTATTGCCTATCCCTAACTGTCTCTAAATATCCCCAAGCCAAGTGGCTTGCAATATTATTTCAGATGACAGTAGGAGGATCAAAAAGAAGCGAGAAAGGTTTGAGGTGAAAGGAAGATGTTTTAAAAGGGGATCCAAGGGGCAAGTTCTCTCTTCAAAAAAAAAAGAATGGTTGATATCTGGAATATGCTGCCAGAAGTGGTGGTGCAATCATACACAATGACTGCATTTAAGAGGCATTTAAACACACTTAAAAAGATAAGGCATAGAAGGATACAGTGCACCTTATTGCACTGCACTTTCTCTGTAGCTCTGACACTTTGCTCTGTAATGTTACTGTTTTTACCTGTACTACATCAATGCACTCTGTACTAACTCAATGTAACTGCACTGTATCAATCTGTATGATTGGTATGCAAGACAAATTTTTCACTGTACCTTGGTATAAGTGACAATAATAAACCAATACCAATAATGCAGCAAATGGATTTAGTGTAGATGGACATAAAAGTTGGCATGGATATGGTAGACCAAAGGACCCATTTCTGTGCTGTAGGACTCTATTAGAGTCAACTACTTTGGTGGCTCAGTCTTAGCTGGCTTGTGATATGGAAAACCAGCTTCTACTGACCTGACTATCTGTGGACTCCTCCTTTGTCCCAACAAGGTTCAAAGTGAGCTTGGCAAACAGCAACTCATCTTCCATCTGGGCACACTGCAACCTTTGGAACTCAATGTCAAACTCAAAAGTTTCAGGTACCTTGCCTTCACTATATCAGAACTGGCCAGTTCCGCTACAAGGCTGTGCATTTGCAATATTAACCCGAGTTTTTCCTCTCTCCACAAACACTGCCTGATTCGGTGGGCATTTCCAGCATTCTCCTTGTGCTTTTAGGCTCAGCAACAGCAATGGCCTGCATTTCACAGCTTTACATGTTCCTTTGTTAACTCTCTCCCCCCCCCCAACTCCCATATCAGAGTCTTACAGTCCAGAAACAGGACCTCACGTCCACTGTGCCCATGGCACCACCGTAGTTACCAATACAAGTCCCATTTACCTGCATTTGGTCAGTCACATTCTTTGCCTTGGTGAATCAAGTCCCCTCATTAATCTATTAACCAGATAAGTCCATAAACATCTGGATCACCTCAGCAATCCTGGTCTTGCCCTGTCAGAGATATTTCCTGTTATCTACCCTTGCCACTGCACTGAACTAATTAGTTTTCTCACTTTTCCGGTTCTGACAAAGGGATTTCAATCCAAAACATTAACTGTTTCTCTTTCCACAGCTGCTGCCTGACCTGCTGAGTGTTTCCAGCATTTCAGATTTCCAGTATCTACATTTTTTGATTTTCAACCACATTGGTGATTCCAGAGACAGACTGGGCAAAGATAGCACATTTCTTTCTCAGAAGGACATTGTTCAATCTCCTGAGTTTCTCTAACAATCCTGTAGTTTCATGGCAACATTACCAAGACCAGCTCTAGGTTTTTGTGATGACTTAAATCCAAATCCTCAAGTGTCCCAGTGGGATTAAATTTGTGTCTCTGGATGCTATATTTCAATACTTTGGCTGGATGGTCACTTTGCCACAGATGTGTCACACAAAACGTTTGATTTATTAGAAAACAAGCAAGAGCTGGATTCATGAGAAAGGTCAATGAACTTCAGTGCAGCTACAAACGCTAGGTGAGTAGTGGAAGCGAACTGAGCTGATCTTGACCAACGCACATCAGTGACCCAGTTGTAGAAGATGCAGTGCACAAAGATGCAGTGTAGAAGATGCATAAAAGATGGAGTAAGGTGCTGCACTGGTGATTTGCATCACATACAATTTCAAGATAGAGACAAAGACAATCCTGAGAAATTCTCAAAAGGCAACAAGGGAGAAATTCCCTGAACCTGCTGCTTGCTTCACTCACTTTCAGCTCAGTTGCTATGCTGTATCAAGCTGGCACAGAGCTTTGTACAGAGCCCTTCCTTTCCAGCTTGGGAGTGGAGGCCAGCTCCAAACCTTGACGGCTGATGCCTCTGCTTCCATTGCAGAACAAGCAATAGCCTGAGAGTATTGTAGTGGAATCAGAACTGCTGCTATCATGAAGAGACAAGATAGTGCAGATGCTGGAGTCTGGAGCAACACACAAAGATTGCTGGAGGAACTCAGTAGCTCAGGAAGTATCTACAGAGGGAAGAACACAGTCGACGTTTCGGGCCAAGACCCTTCATCAGGACTGGAAAGAGGGCAGAAGCCAGAATATAAAGGTAGGGGGAGGAGCACAGGCTGGCTGGTGCTGGCGAGTCCAGGTGAGAGGGGAAAGGTAGGTAGGTGGGTGGGGTGGGGTGGGGAGGGGGGAAGGACTGATTGGAGAAGCTGGGAGGTGATGGGTGGTCG
>JARFYF010000084.1:16065734-16078991 GCA_030265395.1 Rhina ancylostomus
AAGGACCTCCCCTCCCTCCTCCACCTCCAGGCACATGATTCCCCCTTTATCCCTGATCTAGCCTCACTCTAGTCATCCTCCACTTATGTGTAGAACGCCTTGGGGTTTTCCTTAATTCTACTCACCAAGGCCTTCTCATGTCCCGTCTAGCTCTTCTAAGTCCCTTCTTAAGCTCCTTCTTGGCTACGTTATAATTCTCAAGAGCCCTGCCTGATTTTTGCTTTCTAAACCTTAAGTATGCTTCCTTCTTCCTCTTGACTAAATATTTCACCTCTCTTGTCAACCATGGTTCCTTTACCCTGCCATCCTTTCTGTACCTCAGTAGGACAAACCTATCCAGACCCCATGCAAATCGTCCCTAAACAACCTCTACATTTCTGCTGTGCATTTCCCTGACAGCATCAATTTACACCCCCAAGTTTCTGCCTAATCCCCCAATTAAAAACTTTCCCATATCAAACTTTTCTAGTTAAGAGGCAAACAAATTTTGTTGTTTACTGATACATGGAAATTGATAAAATATCATAGAAATTTGGCAGCACTGCGGCACAGCTGGTGGACCTGCTACCTCAGAGCTCCAGCCACCTGGGCTCAATCCGAACCTCAGGAGATGTTTATGTGAAGTCTGCACATTCTCCATGTGACCTAGTGGGTTTCTTCCACACTCTCCAGTTTCCTCACATATCCCAAAGACATGCAATAGCAGCTAATGCAAGTTTCCCTATTTTGTAGGTGAGTGGTAGAATCCAGGGGAAATTTATTGGAACATGAAGAGAACAAAATAGGATTAGTGTAAGCTGGGTGTTTACTGGTCGGTGTGGACTCAGGACCTGTTTCCGTGCTGTAGGACTCTATGATTCTAAGTTTGCTGTAAAGCTGACGATAAGCTAAACGTCTCATGGTAAATTCAGTCTTTCAGAAATGAACAAGTCTTAGGTAAGAAGGAAAGACCTAGCAAGCTCTACCATAACAAGCATTGGGAATCTCAAATTAAAACATAGCATGCTGAAAACAATCAGATTTCAGGCAGATGAATTGTAACTGTTCCCTTTTCCACACACGCGTCCTGACTTGCTGGGGGTTTCCAGCATGTACTGTTTTTTGGTCAGATTTCCATTGTCTGCAGTTTTTTGATTTTCATTGGGAATTTCAGTTCTATGTTGGAAAAGCACACAGTTCCATGTGCATTGAACTTCATGGGAGATCAACTGTAATGGGGCACAGTAACAGGTGCTTAACAGCTGTTTAATAACAACATTTGGAGATCAATTTGAAAGAATGTAAAATAAAACTGCAGGTAACTCTCAATTGATTTTCAATTAATACTGATTTCCAACTCGCATTTCTCCCTTGACCATACAGACAACATATATCTGGGTCTGGTCAATGCCAAGTTACCTGATTTCAGTCACCATCTCCACAATGACCCTCAATGGTTCCAATAAGGTAACAAAAGCCTTGCCGCTGTCCATTAGTTGACAGCTGTGGTTTGAAAGCAAATGGACTTTAATGCAAAGGATTACGAAAGGACGTCGTGTTGCAAATATACAGTGTTTGGTGAGACCACATTTGGAGTGTCATGCACAGTTTTAACCCATGTCCCTAAGGAATGATATACTGTCTTTGTGTCAGTGCAGCATGGGTTCACTTATATTCTTGAGAGGAGGAGTTTGTCCCATGAGGAAAGATTGAATAATACTGACCAATACTCTGGTGTTTGGAAAAAAATAAGAGGTGATCTTACTGACATGTACAAGATGGGAGAGATTGATGGGAGATACTGAGAGGTTGTTTCCCCTGGATGGGGAATCTAGAAATAGATGGCTTTCTCTCTACTTATGGGCTTGGCTGTTTAGGATTGAGATGAGAAAGTTCTTTACTCAAAGGGCTGTGGAGTTTCAGGAGTTCTTGACTTCAGAGGGCTGAGAATGCTTAATCACTGAGCATATCTAAAAATATGATGAATTGATCTTTGGGTACAAAGAATATGGGGGATTGGGAGGGAAAGTTGACAAGCCACAGGAGTTACCCTGATATTGAATAGTGGACAGGCTCCACCAGTCTATGAAATGAATTCAATGCCAAGCTTCAGGTTTCAGAGTGAAGTCAACAAGCTGCAGCAGTTTCTCTGACTGATGGAGATAAACATAACTGCAAAGTCCAGCCCTAATCTCAACCAATGGACTCATATTTATACTTTGGGTAGAACCACCTGATACAACAGGAAAGGCAACTGCACCTGGTAGTTCTCCAACATAAAAGCAAAACACAGGATGTTGGAAGCACCCAGCGGGTCAGGCAGCATCAATGGAGACAGTGCTAACAGATCAGTTTTCTTTTTCACAAGTTTGGAGGCTGCATTTGGAATACTGTGTTCAGTTTTATCACCCTGCTACAGGAAAGAAGCCATTAAACTGGAAAGAGTGTGGGGGAGATTTACAAGGATGTTGTCGGGAGTCAAGGGACTGAGTTATGGAGAGAGGTTGAGCAGGTTGGGACTTTTTTCATTGGAGTGTAGGAGAGTGAGGGGTAATCTTATCGAGGTGTATGAAATTATGTGAAGCATAGATAGGGTGAATGCGTATAGTCTTTTTCCCAGGGTTGGGGAATCAAGAACTAAAGGACATAGGTTTAAAGTGAGAGGGGAGAGATATAATAGGAACCTGAGGGGCAACTTTTTCAGCCAGTGGGTGGTCAGTTTATGGAATGATCTGCCAGAGGAAATGGTTGAGGTAGGTACATTAACAACATTTAAAATGTAAGATAGATGAGATTAAGATATCTTTATTAGTCACGTACATCGAAACACACAGTGAAATACATCTTTTGCGTAGAGTGTTGGGGGGTACACGAAAGGGAAGTGTTTATAGGGATATGGGACAAATGTGGGCAAATGGGATTGGTTTATCTGGGAATCTTAGTTGGTATGGACCAGTTGGGCCAAAAGGCCTGTTTCCATGCTGTATGACTCTATAACTAAACGAGGAAACGTTTGGATGAAAGGTCATCGGCCTGAAGCATTAACTCCTTCTCTCCATGCCCTGATGAGTATTTCCAGCATTTCCTTGTCTTTTTAATGCTGATAGTTTCTTCACCTCCACCCACCCAGCCAAATCTCAAGAAGTCCCAAGAACCTGACCCTTTCACCCAAGTTGTAAGAATAGAATTAGACTCCTCCTTGGAATATGTTGGGATGATTCAAAGAAGTATTTGTGTATTGTCATTTCCTCAATTCTGGCCTCGTGGTTAGTTGTCACATTCAATGACTTCACCACGGTCAGTTATGCCCTCAGCTCCCAGGAATGTAAGTTCTAGAAATCTCTTCCAATAAATTTCTAGCTCTTTTCCGTGGATGATTCTTCTTAATGCCCATTGCTTTGACCCATCTTTAGTACTCTGGACTAATGTCATTACATTCTACAATGTCAAATCTTGACTGATAATGGTGCCATGAAGATGTCTGGATGTTTATACCATGCTAAGCTGCTACATGTGAATGTGGTTGTTGTTATTTTAGGGTTCTTGAAGTATTCATATGGAACAGAGTGGGGAGCAAATTCTAAAGAAGCTTGGTCATGATGGATTTTATTCCAAATGGATCTTCAAGACCAATTAACTCATACACCCTCATCCACATGGATGATAAGATGAGGAAATAAATTTAATTTTCAGCTTTAAAAATCATTGAAGCAGCAGCTGGCAGAACACAGTGGATAATTTCTTCTTCACCAGCTGTCATTTTTCCACTGATGTCTAATCTAAAGGAACAAGTGAACATTTTCTGAACAGGCATGAGAATAGGACCTCATCTGCGTGCAGTTCTGGTCACCATGTTATAGGAAGGATGTGATAGCACTGGAGAGGGTGCAGGGGAGATTCACCAGCATGTTGCCAGGGATGGAGCAGTTCAGTTATGAAGAGAGATTGGAGCTAAAGTGTCGGCCTTTCTTTTTGTCACTACTGAGGAAAACTTTGAATGTGAAGTCATTGACCTGAAGCGTTAACTCTCTCTCTCTCCGTGCCTTGTTGAGTATCTCCAGCATTTCCTTGCCTTTTTAATGTTGATTGTTTCTTCACCTCCACACGAGAACCTGACCCTTTCATCCAGGTTGTAGGAATAGGATTAGACTATTATTTTCTCCCTTGAACAGAGGAGGTTAAGAGGGGGCAATATTTATAAAATAATAAGGGAAGGGCTAGGGTAGACTGCAGGAAACCTTTCCCTATGTCAGAGGTAGATAAAGCTACAGGATTTAGGGTTAGTGGGAAAAGAGTTGGAGGAGATATGAGGGGGGATCTTCTTCACCCAGAGAGGGATAAGTACCTGGAATGCACTGCCTATGAGAGTGCTTGAAGCTGGGACATTTAAGAAGTGTCCAGATGAACACATAAATCACTTAGGCATAGAGGGCTATGGACTAACTGCAGGGTGATGGGATTAATAAAGAATGGTATGCACTGGACAGTGTGGATGGGTTGGACCAAATGGTCTGGTTCCACGCTGTATGATTTGATAATTCCGCAATTCTAAGAAAATGAAAAATCTGCAGAGCCATTGAGAAAGAGCAGCCGTTTGAGACTAATTATTTGTTCCAGAAAAGAGCTAGCATCAACATTATGGGCCAAATGGCATGGGTCTGTGCTGTACCAATAACATTACTGACACAATTAGCCCTAGCAGATAAAGGATAGATTCTAGACAATCAGGTTTTGTGCCAGAGCCTTCAGTGTGAATGACTTTTGCCGATCGTGAAATCTTTGGTAGAAGAAATTGGGTCAGGAAAGCCCTATTTCACATGACCTTCCATTAGATGATTCAAATTGGTGGAGGATTCCTCTGTGCACAGAACTGGACCATTCGGCCCAAATACCATATACTTGTGTTTATGGTCCACATGAGCCTCCTCCCACATTGGTTCACCCAACCTTATCAGTAGATCTTTCCAGTCCTTTCTCTCTCATTTTCTTTTATGTTTGCCTTAAATAATGTTTTGGCTTAATTGCTCTTTGTGAAATTCATTCCACTTTTCTACCATTCAGTGGGTCAAACAGTTTCTCTTGAACTGACTACAGAATTAATCAGTAACCATCTTACATTTATGCCCTCTCATTTTGCAAATGGAAACATTCTCTCTACATCTGCCTTATCCACTCATTTTCACCATCTTAAAGACCTCAATCAGTTCACCCCTTGTCCTTTTTCTGAAGAAGAGAGTCAGACAGTTCACTCTTTCCTGATAACAATATCCCTCCTGTCAAGGTATCATCTTGTCACCAATGCCTCTGTATCCTTGTTATGGACCAGATCCATTTACATTTCTCCAGTTCTGTGGTGGGGAGTTACACTTTCCTTCATGATCTTTTCTTTCAGAATCTATCAATGAGTTTGCTGATTTGCTGCTGAACTACCTCTGTGGGAAGAACAGAAAGGCACAAAAGATGAATGAGATCCTAGTGAACAGTGCCCAAGGACAGGATGAATTAATATTATAATATAGCCCCCAGATGTCTCTGCCTGGGGGTTTCTCTAGTTAATGCTGATCTTGTCCTTGGCTCCCATGCAGCCTCACTGAAATCTTCCACACTTCCATTTACATCATCCACCAGCAACTTATCCCTGGCTTCAAATGAAGAAAACATTTCAAAGAAACCTCTTGAATTAACAAATCACCAGTGTGACTCATCTCTTGTTCTTTAGAGAGAGAAGTTTGGAACACTGTAATTAACAATCTTTGATCTTGCCCTATTATTATATCCACTAGTTGTCACTCTTGTGAATCCTTTTTACACTTTTTCTAATATCTATGTATCCTCTTTATAGACCAGAACCGTGCAGAGTTCTCCAGTTGTGAGAGAGAGACTATCATGGTCCTTATGAAGGGCATTGACCAGAAATGTTGACTCTGTTTAGCTTTCTATGGATGTGGCCTGACCTGTTGAGTATTTCTAACAGATTTTCTTGAGAATCATCTCTATCCCGTCCACAGCAAACCCAGTCTAGCAGAACAAAACATCACTGTCTGGTGAAGTTCCCATTATAATTCACTTCTTTTGTTAAAGAGATGATAATCCTGATACTTACTTTTGCTCTGTCACAATATATCCACACAGATCGTTTTTTGATGATGCTACATCCAGGTTCAAGTCTCCAAGCTGAGAATTTTTCTTCTGAGTTTCTTTGTACAGAAAATTCCCAACAATTTCCTGATCGGCAAAATCTGACCCGTGTTCTAAGCCAAAGATGCCACTTTTGGACTTCCTGGCAGTGGACACCTCTCTGGTGATAGTGTTGCTTTTCACATTTTCTATCCCAACTGTTCCACTGGATGAGAAGCCAAACCTTTTGACCTGGTTGTTATGAGAGTTAATGTACAAGGCATCAAGACCCAGGACATCAGTGAGAATTTGCTTCTCTTCACTGTTCATCTCCTCTGTGTGGGGAGTTTTCCTCTGTGAAAAGGATTAATCGGTATTAGTTAATATTACATTATAATGATAAGTTTAATTCCTTTAGACACTTATATACAATATGCTTTACACAATGGTCAGATGGAAGTAAAACATCCACTTTGTTATCACTTGCTCAATGCATTCAATTCATTATATACCACTTCAGCATTCGTTGCATTTAAGGTTTGCCACAATAGTACAGCAGGTAGTGCTGCTGCCTTGCAGCTCCAGCAACCTGCTTTGATCCTGATCTCCTGTGATTCTGTACAAAGTCTGCACGTTCTCCCTGTGACCACATGGGTTTCCCTAAGTGCTCTGGTTTTCTCCCACATCCCAAAGACATGCTTGTTGGTCAGTTAATTGCCTATGTAAAATACCTCTAGTGTTGCAAAGTGGCTGGAAGGAGAATTAGGGTGGAGTTGATCGGTGTATTAAAGAGGTTGCAGGGAAATAAGTAGGGAAAGGGGATTGATGCGGTTGCTCTTGAGACCTGGCCTCTGAGACCCAATAGCATCCTTCTCAATCATAAGAAAATATGAAATTCACATCTCTGTGTGCACAAGTCTAACAAGCTAATTCTTGTGCCAGATACTGTTACCGAATACCTTCACTTAACACTTAGACCACACTATAAAACCTTAATCAGTTCATTAACGTGATGGAAAGCTTATTTAAAAGAGAAAAGTACTCCCAGTCTCATGTTAAGTGATTAAGTACAGTAATAAAGAGAGCATCTATGTAAAAAAAAAATCCCATGCAGTGATGGATCTATCACTCTCAGAGTAATTACCACTTCTTTTTAAAGCAGTGATATCAACCATGACAACAACTCTCAGAACAGGAAGTGGTCCCCACTTCACTTCCATCTATATGTTGGACTCTGAACCAATCTCAATAGCAAAACAAAAATTGCATATAAAGCATATGAGACACAGAAGAGGCTTAACAAGCTGGATATTGTCAGGATGTATTCCCTGCTGGGGAGAGATCCAGGGGCATGGTCTCAGAATGAGTGGTTGACTGACATTAGAAGTAACAGCTTCTTTCACATGGCTGTGAATCAGTGGAGTTCTCTGCCATGGAGCTGTGGAGCTGTGGAAGCTGAGTCATTAAGTCATGGAGTCAGACAGCATGGAAACAGGCCCTTTGGCCCATCTCGTCCATGCCGACCAAGATACTCATCTAAACAAGTCCCATTTCACCGTGTTTGGCCGATGTCCACTGAAACCTTTTCTATCCACAAGTATAGTCACGGCTGAGATAGTTTTACTACGTGGGAGTTAAGGGTAATGGGAATCCTGGAACTTTAACTCCATTCCTCTTTTCACAGAAGTAACTGAATATCTCCAGCATTTTCTGTTTTATTTCACATTTCCAACATCTGCAGTATTTTGTTTTTGGAGTACAATTAAACAGGGGCTGATTAGTATACAAACTAATCAACGGTAGTGTGATAGGGCGCACAGTAGTGCAGCGGTTAGTGTAGCGCTATTACAGCGCCAGTGACCCGGGTTCAATTCTAGCCACTGTCTGTAAGGAGTTTGTACGTTCTCGCAGTGTCTGCGTGGGTTTCCTCCGGGTGCTCCAGTTTCCTCTCACATTCCAAAGACATACGGGTTAGGAAATTGTGGGCATGCCATGTTGGGACTGGAAGTGTGGTGACATTTCCGGGCTGCCCCCAGAACACTCTACGCTAAAGATGTATTTCACTGTGTGTTTCTATGCCCAGTACATGTGACTGATAAAGATCTTATCATTTTCCAGATAAGATTTTTCAACCTGTGCTTTGCTAAATTTAATCCTGTTTTCTGTTTGCTATCTTTACCATTTCCTGGTGATCCTTTCCTGAAACCTAAAATCTTTCCGATCCTCAGGCTTATTACTCATTTTGCCAACATTATAAACCTTTCTTTAATTTAGCACAGCCTTTAACTTCCCTTGTTGGTCATGGATTTTCCGTGGAGATTTTATTCCTTTAGGCAACATTTAATTGTTGTGAATTAGGAATTATTTCTTTAAATATTTGTCACTATCAATTCTTTTAATTCTACTCCAATTTACCAATCTCAATAGATACTCAATGCTATGTACATGTGTACATTTCTTTAACAATTTTAATGAAATAGTATAATATCTTTACTGATGCATAATCTACCACCACCTTTAGTTAGCAAACAGATCAGGTATAGACAAAGTAAAGAACGGAAGGCTGTGGTGAGAGAATTCATACCTTAAATAGCCTGTATATATAAGAGTCAACATTCTTCTTCAACACTGCCTGTCCTAGCCTTTGCGTTACTAGGGAGAAGTCTTCACCTAACAGCATAGTGAATATGCAACAATGCAACAAGGGTGTCATCTACAATGCATGTGGAGCTTTAGGAATGTTCTTCCTTGTTTCCAATAACAGCAATTGTGGACTGAATTTTGCAAGAAAAACTGATAACAGCTCTAATGCAAGCTCTCCAGAAGCAGTTTTTTTTAAATAAAAACAGAAAACATTTGAGATACTCAGTATGTCAGGCAGTGTCCATGGAGAGAGGAAATGAGTTAATGTCATCAGAACTGATCTCAGTGTCTTTTTGATATTGGTGAGAGTGCATCACTGGTTGACAAATGCACTAAGAGAGGCTAGGGACAGAAACAGATACTCTGCAGCACATGGCAATGAATTTAAGTGACAACTGAGCCAACAATGGGGTAGACTGTAAAAAGTTATTATCTTTTTTGACAGGAAACTGCAGGCCAAATGACAGTGTTGATGCCAAAGCCTGTGCAGGGAGCTGCAAAATCATTTGTGAGGCACATGAGGGGGCAGAGATATTCTTTCAGACTAATAATATTTGGAAGTGGAGGAATGAAAGAGAATGCCCAAGTGTCAAATCCAAAGGTCCATGGAAAAAAATTAGGCAGTATCATTTATTTAGGTGGGTCCTGAAGAATACAATAAGCATCAAACCTCAAAGTCCAACTGAAAGCTTGAGACGTTACACAGAGAGATGTCACTGGGGACTGCTACAGTCCCAAACAGCTAGAAATTGCTGAATGTTATAAATTGCAGCTAAATATGCAGAGGATAGGGAGTATGGGAAGTAATTATGCTGTTACTTTCCATGAGATCGTGGAAATCACCAACCAGACCCTTTCAGCCAGTACACATTGATTATTGCCAAAAAAAGGCACAGTTTTTTTTAAAAATAGATTGGCATTCCAAATGGTAGCAAGTCAAGCCAAGCCAGTGCCAGCAACAACACAGAAAGCCATGGATGAGCTCCAATTCACACTCATTGCCACGCGGCACACCAGAACACATGGTGTCCCATAATGGGAAGGGATTTACATCACATGTGTGTGAACATTTTAAGTATAATGACATTTAACATGCTTTCCATCATCCCATCATCTGGCATCAAATGGAGTAGATGAAAGAGTGGTGATAGTACATAAATAAGTATTAATAGTCCACATAATTAACATTTGAATGAATTGTTCACAAGTTAGTAGGCATTTCATTCAAATATATTCACACTCAATCACAAGGTTCACACCAGCTGAGCTCTCAATTCACAGAAGACCTCAAACTAGACTCTGCTGGGTTTGCCCAAATTTGGAAGAGATAGTTTAAAGAAAATCATTGAGGCTATATTCCATTAAATATCTGCTCCCGGAGAAGGCAGGCAGACATACTTTAAGGTAATGTTGCTATAAGGAGTCCATGAAAGCAAGGGTAAAGTACAAAAATATTAGATTTAGTGAGGCTGAAGTCAGATCATCTCAGAAGCAGCATGATTGGGCTTTTGGCAGTTGTTGGAAACTGTGGTACCAGAAGCTACAATGCAAAGATGGTGAATGGAAAATATACGTAAATCATATAATAACAGCTGCAGACATATTGAAATTAGAGAGTGATTCTGCCCTGTGTTATGCAGAAGCCAATAAGGATGAAAAGCTGGGAGCTGAGTCAGACTAAAATGCTAACAATTAGCCATATCCATATGTCATGTGAGTAATTGAAAGCCCCAGGAACTCATCGAGTATCAGTACTTTTAAGAAGACCTCAGACTATTGGTATTTGTTTATTATTGTCACTTGTACTGAGGCACAGAGAAAAACTTGTCTTGCAGACCAATCATACAGATCAATTCATGACACAGTGCAGTTACATTGAGTTAGCATAGAGTTAATACAGGTAAAAACAATAACAATAAAAGTGTTATTTAAAATAAACAGTAAAAACAATAAAAGTGTCACAGCTACAGAGGAAGTGCAGTGCAGGTAGACAATAAGGTGCAAGGTCCAAAAAGTTAATCTTTAACTGCAAGAGCACTGAGCATTTTTAATTAGAAAATGTATTGGGATATCCAAGAGTTGTTTAAGGCCTTTTTTCTTATGATGAAGGCTCTTTGACCTGAAATCATAATTCTTCCTTTCTCTCCATAGATGCTGCCTAACCAGCTGAGTAACTTCAGCATTTTCTGTTATTAACTCTGCCATGGTTTAATCCAGATTCCAGTCCTAACTGAAAGCTGGCATTAGGAAACTAACCGCACCCAAGCATCGATCAGGCAGCAGCTGAAGAAAAGGGAACAAATGAATCACTGGGAAGTGGAGAGGCACAATGAAAGCCTACAGCTGAAAAACCAAATTAAATTGGCAAAGAAACACAAAAGAATGGATTTAGAGAGAATAAACTTTAACGAAAAATAAAACTCAAAGGTAAAATATCCCTTCCTTTAAATTGTAAATGAATCCAATATGCTACTCGTCCTAACACAAAGCAAAACCCTCCCACTGCCTCCTCCCTGGGAAGCACATCTCTCCCTCGCACTCAGCGCTTCTTCTCGGTCCCGGGTGGCCACGTGACTCCGCCACGCCGTTACCTGGCGACAGACTGTGCGGTCGCCGGGCAACGCGGTTGTCATCCCGGTTGGGTAACGGTGATTGGCTGCGGCGTGAATTAGCGGCAACATCCTCCCAGCTTGAGCGGCTGGTGCCTCCTCCTGTCCCCAGGGTCTGCGTGCGAGTGAACTCTGTGCAGAGTTGTATCCCCTACAACCCGCCCCCCCCCCTCAAAAAAACAGCGCAGAGGGATAGTCTGTCAGTTCCCTGATGGCGACAGTCATTAATCCAGGTGGGAATCCCATGTATCTTTGTATTCTCTTCTTGTAGTGGTGAATAGCTTTGAAGTTGTATTATTCCAATAACTGTAGACATTAAATGGTAAACGAAGATCGCGTGGATATTGGTGGTGGCGCTGGAGAAAAATTACTGGCAGAGGTTGAATGAAAATGAAAGGTGATTGGGAAACGTGGCAGTGGAATGCGTAAGTACAGTTTTCTGGTCCTTCTGGAAATATACTGAGTAAATGGATTTACAAGAAAGCAGTGAAATCCGCTGATGAATCAAATGATGAGCGCAATTATTTTTGGAACTAAAAGGAATATGGATAATTGTGAATCTAGGTGCAAGACTGATAAGATTGACCATGCTGCACACAAAGACAAGCTCAAAGAATACGGTTCCTCATTACGATTTGTGCATTTCATTCCAAGATAAAGCATTTGAGGAAAATGAATGAATGTGGAATAAATCTTTCTGGTATACATCAGGGGCGTGAGCACACACGTTCATTGTTTTAATTAAACATTTAAAAGACCATAATCAGATTTAAATATCAATATTGGAAAAAAGCGTAAGTAATGCAAAGACAATAGGTTGGGGTAAACAAGCTATTTTGAGAGGGTGACAATACGTTTAGGAAGGGTAACTTGGGGGAAAAAAAGACAAAGAAATGGAGCTGCATTGGAAATATTAAAATGTGTTTAATCATGTTCAGGAGAAATATATTCCCTTAATAAAACAAGAATCAATTCACACGAGTGAAACGCCATAAAGAGAAAAGCTTAAAACGGAAACTAAAGGAAACGACATACTAAGTACAAGGACAATGGAAAATAAGACAAAAAGGGTTATACGGTGATCAGGAAAGAAGTCACAAATAGAATTAGGAAAGCAAGAAAAGTAAAAAAAAGTTAAACCATACTACATGCATATAATTAACGACAGAAAAGTCTCATAGGGAAAGGATTACAAAGGGACGCACAAAATAAATTCATATATAGCGACTATAAAATGGCAGAGATTTTGAAAAATTCTCAGGTATCAATATTTGAAGAGCAAAGCATCTGAAGAAAGTTTGAAAACTAGAGAGAGAAGGGTGGAAGATAAACAGAGTGAAGTAGAAAAGCAAAACCCATGGATGCCCAGAATCTAAAATATAAACGGAGAATGCTGGAAGTACTCACCTGGTGATAGAGCATTTGTGGACAGAGAAAACATGATAGGTTGATGATTTCTTTTGTCAGAACTGATCAGTTCTGACAAATTGTAAAGGCTGGGTAAGTCCTTGTTAGAAGATGGGATGCTGCTCCTTATATTGGGCTTTGGAGACAAAAGAGATTGCAAATGCTGGAATCTGGAGCAACACAAGATGCTGGAGGAACTCAGCAGGTCAGGCAGCACCTACGCAGGGAAATTGACAGTTGACATTTTGGGTCTGGACTTTGTTGGAACTTTTGGGTTTTGTTAGAACAATACAAGAGGCCAAAGTCAGAGATGCCAGATTGCGATGGAGAGTTAAGGCAATGGTAAGATGGAAACTCAGGTTAACTCTTCTGGATGGAAGAGAAATGTTCTGCTAAGCTTTCATGCAGTTTGCATTTGGTTTCTCCTGTCATGGTTCTGAGTTCTGGCCCTCAGTTGGCTCCATTAATGCCTTGTTGTCCAGCACATGGATTCCATGCTGGA
>JARFYF010000084.1:16187894-16199483 GCA_030265395.1 Rhina ancylostomus
TGGTGTAAATGGTGACCATGAAACTACCTGATTGTTATAAAAACCCCTTTGAATCAGTGGGGTCCTAAAGGGACAAAAGTCTGCCATCCTTAGCTGGTTAAGACTATGTGACTCCAGACCCACCTCAGTGGATGACTCTTCACTGTTCTTTTATTGCTGTTGAAAATGGCATAGAGAACCACATGAGATGGGCAATAAATGCATCTACAGCCTACTGACTAATAAATAGTCGTGCATATTGGGAACTCTCTGTCCCATCAGCTGATGGACCTGTCCACAAAGCACAGATCCAATCTTCATGATCCCTCCTCATGGGAGAGATTGGTATCAGGTATCAGTCACCTGGATTTTTTAGCAATGAACTACACGTTCCACCATGTAAAGCTATGAAAATAAGTTCAGCAACCTGCAAGTCAGATGAGAAACCAGGATTGAAAAACACCATATTAAACTTACCCAGGCATTCAACTGTTACAAAGAGACTGAATAAAACCAGCCCAGAAAGTACCCCCATATCATTCGCTGAGATTGTTTATTTGATTCAACCTTGAGTAGCCAATTACTTTATAAATCAACAAGGGCAAGTACAGATATGAGCTGTAATTACTGAGGAAAATGTGTTCTCCAGATTGGTATCGATCAGTAATCTATTAAACATTAGCACAGACTCCTCCAGCAAAATCCCTGAACACCTATCCAAACAATATATGCCTCATTGAGTTGGAACTATACACAGAACACCAATGAAAGAAAATGGTTCCTCTCATGAACCTGTTTGGTCTAGCATGCACGTGACTGTAGATATTGTAGAATTTACAAGAGACCCTCTGGATTTCAAATATATTTAATGTAATAAGCTTTATCTCCTGAAAATCAGTGCCAAAAACACTCTCCTAGCAAGAGTCCAAATGAAAAATGCTCAGTGTTAGGTGCTAACATCTGAGTACAAGGATAAAAAGCTGAAACCGCTAAACACACAAAATTTGTCCATGGCTGAGCTTCAAGCTGGATTGTGCTGGAGCAGGCTCATCCTGTTCTGCTTTTCATGCTGTGGTTCCCATGGCTGTATGACTTGGAGCTACTCTTTGCAGACTACAATGCTTGACCATTCAGCCCAGTTCTGGTTTGTGATTCCTTCCTACTCCATAAAACTCTTCCATTCCCAAATTGAGAACTTAACTCTCTAGTGGTTCAAAAATGATGATAATTACTTCCTCCTGGGTGCTCTCCTCCTCCAGATAAGATCACTTGGTTTCCTTACTGGCTGCCATGAATGTACTCCTAAAATTTGAACTATCCTAAAAGCAGTTCTTGTATTTATAGATTCATTCAAAACTTCAGGACTGCTGAACAATTTTGCAGTAATTAAGGTATTTTCATGAAGCACAGTTACTAATGGAATATAGGAATTGTAACCTTAATTTATGTGAAGATTCCAAAAAAATGAAACCTCATGTGACCCTGACATTAATCTGTTCATGTAATGTGAGATGAGGGAAGCATTGATCGACACTCTTGAAGAGAAATTCTCTTAGCTTACGGTATTTACTTTAAACACTTGCAGCAAATGAGAACAACCAACTGCTCCAGCAGCCCAGCTTCAATGTTGCCCTTGGTTGCTGTCTGTGTGGAGTTTGTACATTCCTCCATGTGCCCTGGTTTCCTCCCAGATCTCAAAGAAGTGCTGGCTGGTACTATTTGGCAACTGTAAATTATCTGTAGTGCAGGCACTTGGAAGAAGAATCAGTAGAGGAGTTAACGGGCAAGTGAGAGAGAACAGGTTACAGGGAAATAAGCAGGGGCAAATGGGACTGACAGAAATGAGCTAGCATCGACTCAAAGGGCCAAAAGGGTGGGTGGTGAATCTCTTGAATTCTCTAACTCAATGGGTTGTGGAGGCTAGATCATTGGGGGTATTTAAAGAAGTATATACATTTTTTAAAGATCAGGGTATTGAGGGCTTTAGCAAACTGGGACAGAACAGGAGATGAGGTCTGGGGCAGATTAGCCAGGATCATATTGAATAGTGGAGTAGGCTTGAAGATTCCAGTGGTCACCTCCTGCTCCTATTTTCTTAAGTTATATTGCCTCTTCCAACTTCTGTAATGAGGAGAGAAATGATTCTTGGTGGGATGTGCTGAGAGACGTACTTTACCTTCGTTTTCTGTGCACAGGTAAATTAAACCACAAGCACCATTGAAAGAGGAAGTGTCTTTGATGTGAAACATTAACTCTCTGTCTCATTCCACAGATGCTACCTGACCTGCCGAGTGTTTTCCAGCATGTTTTTATTTCAGATTTCCAGCATCTTCAGTTTTTTGCTTCTCACAAATTCAACTTATTGGGCATGATGTGAAAATAATCATTACTAAGACATGGTTACAAATGCTAAGAGTAAAATTCACCAGGTTGAAAGGAATGATAGTGAACATGGTGGAGGGGGAAGAAGTTGCCTTTGTGATGAAGGATGAAATCATTTCAAAGGAAGACAGAAAATAAGAAGAGGTAGCAGGCAGTGGAGATGGGTAGAATTCTGTTCCATAGTGGGAGTTGAGAATGGGTCCTCTGGTTACAGATGTTAAGTGACAGAATGCACAAATGTATAATCAGCATGTGTAAAGCTAGCTGTTTTATAGAAGAATTTAACTCTCAGATAAATTGGGATAAGTAGAGGTGCATTTGTCAGAAATTTCTGAATTCTGCTCAGCATTGTTTTCTGCACTTTTACACCCCTGAATCAACAATGCGGCAGGCCATATTGTAATTAGCAATGAATAATAAGGCAAATTTAATTAATAGTTTAATGGTCTGTGAAGATTTGCCTAATGGCATTCATAATATAATTGAATTTAATGTGATGTTTAAAATGGAAAAGCATGAAACAGCTGGACTAATATCCAGAAATAAAAGGCTGACTTCTGTATTATTAGACAGAGACTGTCCAGAGTAAAATGGGTAAAATGACAAAGAAGGTGTTCGGAACTTCTTTATTATATAGATTTTTAGGAATTTAAGCATTGCCAGCATGGCCAAGTTTTACAACATGTCTCTTGAGACCGCCACCTTTTTGCATCACTGCAGTCCTTCTGGTAAAGGTGCTTCCACCATCCCATTGGGCAAGGAGTTCCAGGATTTAGACTTAATGCTCATGAAGACCTGGCGACATATTTCTAAGTTAGGACGATGTGTGAATTGGAGGAGAAGCCACAGGTGGTGGAGTGCCCATGCAACTTCTGCCTTTGTCCTTCTGGGTGGTGGGGTTGAGGGCTTGGAAGTTGCTGTCAGCGTAGCCTAGGCAAGTAACTGCAGTACATTTTGCAGCTTAGGAAGAATTATTGGACTGGGAGGGAGTGCAACCTAGATTTACCACAATAATCCCTGGACAGCAAATTAAAAGAAATAGAGTTAAATTACAAAAAGATAACACAAAATACAATTTATATTTCCTGAAATTTAGAAAGTTATGTCATGCTTTTTCTTTAAAATTTTCAAAATATTATGGGATACCTGGGCAATTAGAAGGAAATGACTCCCATTGATTGGAGAATTTTAGGAATCAATTGTACATGAATAAGAGAGATAAAAATGTGGCATCTTTATTCACAAATGGCAATTGATGCTAGATCAATTCTGAGTCTGCTAGAGTTATATTAATTGAAGGTGTTATGGGTGTGGAGAGAGCTAGATTTCACAGAATGGTCAGGCCAAGATGTTCTTCCTGCACCTGTGTTGCCAGGTTCAACCTATCACTTTTTGTATATTAATTATCTTTCTTTCCATTTAATAAATGTAATTTTGGAGCCATCTTTATAAGGCAGTCATTAATCAATCTCATATTTGTTAGGGTGAGAAACTCACCTCTGCAGGGAACACCCGAGGAATTTTGTATGGCTGCATTCAAAAGGAAGGCAAACGTATGAGGAAGTAAAAATTAGAGGAATTACATCGATAGGATAAGTTTAAGAGCGATTGTAAACTGTAGCATGGATCAATTGGGCTGAATGGCCTGTTTATGGACTGTAAACATCCTTTTAATATTTTACATATTTTTCTGTCTTATTTTTGGTTCAAGCCTTCTGGTCCTGAGCCAGTTCTTTGGATTCTTGAACTAGGAAGCAACACATATAGTTCTATTCTAATTAAAGCATTCCTGTTCCCAGCTATCCTTCTATACTTATCAATGTTACATTCTCCTCTACGTGAAATTTGAACTGGCAATGTGTTGTTACATCACCAACAATGTGACACAACTCAAAGTGTGAAATTTCTCTGAAAAAGGGCCTTTTTTGTTTGCCAATCAAAATTACATGTCAAAATTCCTTCTCAATTTATGTAATGGCTAAGAAAGTTCTTCCATCTGTCACCACAAGCATAATTTTATTCCTTATGCAATTTCTGAAGTTATGGAATTATTTCATCCTGCATCAGGGAAAAGATTCTGCATGGATAACACATACAAGTTGATGTCAATGTTTTAACAATAATGCACTGGTTGTGTTTATTCATTTTTCAGGGCATGAGCAATACTGTGAAGCCCATTCCCAAACTACCCTTAAGAAGGTGTTGGTGAGCCACCTCTTTGAACTCCTGCAAGACCTACTAGTGAAAGTACTCCCATAAAACTGTTAGTTAGGGAGTTCCAGAACTTAGACCCAGTGATAACGAAGGACTGCTGATATATTTACAAATCAGGATGGTGGCATGACCTAGAGGGAACCCTCAGATGAAAGTTTTCCTTTGCAATTTGCCCTTGTTGGTGGTAGCATGGCAGGTTCAGGAAGCTCAGAGTAGCCCAGGTGAGTCATTTTTTTTTAAACAGCAGAAACAAAAAGCAGAGCCAAAGGTTGAATTCATCAGAAGAGGAATCTCATGTGAAATCTATTATTTTTATTGATACCATGTGCAAATTGCATTACAAAATAGATCTAAGATGGTAGTTACTACAACTTGATTTGAAGTAGGGCAAAATGGATGTTACTTGTTGCTGCCCTTCATAACTATCAATGGAAGAGGCACAGCTCCTCAGCAGAATACCTTTATAATAACAACAGTACACAGTTTATCTTTTCTATGTTGTTTCAATAAGACCGTCAACCCTTTTAACATTTGAAAGGGTTAAAATAGTGTGCAGTTTGATATTTTAACGACTGTTAAGCTTTTCAAATATTCTAATGCAACTCTATCAGGAATGTTGCCATCTTGATCTACAAGATGATGGAGAGCAATTCTGAAGTATTTTGTTGCAGGCTGTTTCTGTTTGAAAATGAGTTGTAAAGTCATTTTCAGTGAGACACCCCACATCTCCCTTTCCTCTGAATTAGGCTCACGCAGTGATTGAGATGAATACAATTCGACCTTGAACATATTTTGATAAAGTATTTAGTTCAGGCGTTTGGCACAAAAAAGGAATTGCAATTAAATGACAAGCCCAATGTGTAGAAATGAAAAATGAATGAGAACAGTACAATCTACACTGAAGGCAACTAGATTTGTATCACACAACTCTGGCACAGAGGCATGGAAGTCTTAATGATGTGGATCAGTGCCAACATAAAGTAAGAGTTATCTCTTCTGCTCCAGATTAGTTTTGTAACAGAAATATGTCTACTTTTTTTTCCCTTTGTCATTCATTGCTTCTTGGGCGTCAGCCGTAGCTCAATGGTATTGCTTGCACCTCAGAATGAGAAGATGGTGGGTTCAAGCCATGCTCCAGTGCTGCAGCTCCAATGCTGCACTGTCAGAGGTTCCATCTTTCTGAGGCAAGGTTAAGCCAAGGCCCTGTCTACTCCCACAAGCGGATCTCATGACACTACCTCAGAGAAGAGCAGGGCGATCTTCCCCAGCTTCCTGGCCAACGCTCATCAGAGCTGTGAACACATCTCAGTCCATCACACAAACCAGCCTCCCCTCCACTGACTCCATCTACACTTCCCACTGCCTCAGGAAAGCAGCAAACATGGTCAAGGACCCCTCCCATCCTGGTCATTCTCTCTTGTCCACCCTCCCATTGGGAAGAAGATACAAAAGCTTGAGAGCACCGACCACCAGGCTCAAAGACAGCTTCTATCCCACTGTTACCAGACCCTTGAACAGATCTCTTATAAAATAAAGATGAAGTCTTGATCTCTCAACCTACCTCATCATGGCTCTTACACTTTATCTGTCTACCTGCACTGAACTTTCTCTGTAATTGTAACACTACATTTTGCGTTCTGTTTTTCCTTTTTATACTACTTTGATGTTCTTAAGTATGGAATAATCTCTCTGGATGGCATGCCAAACAAAAGCTTTTCACTGTATCTCAGTACATCTGACAATAATAAACCAATTATCTCTCTATCAACAGCACATAAACAGATTGGCTAATTGTTATAATTTGACTGTTCATGGGAGCTTAGTTTGCACAATTTAACTGTCACATTTCCTACACCGGGACAGTGACTCCACTTCAAAAAGTGTTTAACTGGTTGCAAAGTGAGTCATAACATGCTCCATACAAATAATGATACCGAGCAATTGAATTAGAAAAAACTCATTTATGCCTATTATTAAATGTCAATAGAACATATTTTGCAATACTTGAGCACCTTTCTTTGTGAAATTTGGCCCGAATCACCCCAATACCAATGTCATTCCCCATCATATTTTGTGCACAAAATAACATTATCAATACACACTGGGCATTTTATTTTTTTACAGCAGAAATTGGATTAAAGGGCTGCATTTGCTTTCCTGAGTTATTACCATACATTTCAACGAAAAGCACATCACGCAGACCTGAGTGAGTTATTTCGAACAAATCACTTACTGCTTCTTTTGAATTTTTCTAGAACAAAAAAATCTGTCACTCATGACACAAGGTCCAATCATGGTCCTTGATACATTCTCTGTCACACTTACAACCATTCACAGCCCTGGGCTCATCACCAGTTTGATTGCAGCCAATCACAAGCCCCTCAGCTCAGCCCCCAACCCACTGGCAGCTAATCACCATCCCAGCTCTTCCCTGGACCAGTTGCACAATTGTGCACCTGGCCTGATCTGCCTGCTTGCAACCCAATTTGATAAGGCTGCGCCATTGCTCGGGAGACTCTCCCTCCAAAGTTTCCCCACTCTACCTCAATCTCCCTTTATTCCCCCAGTTTCCTGCCCTCCCACTCCTTCCCTCCACCATTCCTCTGCTTCCTTCATTTCCATGGCAGCCTGCCAGGGCTTTCACACTGCTGACCCACTTCCATCGCTGCTGCCTGTCTAAAAGACAGTAGTTTGTGTAAAATGTACAGATTGGATTTCAATGTTTCTTTAAGTATGCAAATCACCCTAATGCTTCCTTAAACTATGAATGTCCGAATTTTGCAATACTTAACATTTCGTGCATCAAAAATATGTGCAGTCCAGTTTCTAAGCGAAGATGTCTTCTTAATGGTTCTCCTAAATGTATTTGAGTTCATGACAGCTTTCCATCTATTAAAGATGACTTTATACTGAGTTTTGAGTCATTTCTACCTCAACTGTAAAAAGCATAGAAAAGGGGCTCATTTCATGCTGGTTTCTACTTATCCGCAATCAGAAATTCGCAAGCAGCCGTGCCCCATTATACGCAGCAGTACATTATAATTTTTCAGCACAGACTGAAGCCATCTGTCTGGCAGGTCCATGCCAGTTTGTGTTCAATCTGAGCCTACAACGGCCTCACTACAACCAGCATATCCTGCCATTCCCTTTTCTCTCATGGATTTATCTAGCTTCTCGTGAGGTGCGCCCCAGCTTATTGCATCAAGCACTCAAATCCCGCAATTTTATGAATCTCAAGTCCTCTCACCTTTTTTGGCTTTGCAGATATTTAGAATTATCTGCTCTTAAAGGGGAAGATCAGATCAAACATAGTTGTAGCTTCATCGGAGAACTGCGTGCACAGTGGATGACCTGACCACAGCTTTAAACTGTATCCTCCAGTTTAAGAGTCTAAACCAAAAGAAGAATGGAAGTGCTCAGCATTAATAATGGAAGACCTGTTGTCCCTCCTTTTTGGAAAGAGGGTTCGCTGTTTATCCACACATACTTTTACAGATCCTTTATTCACTACCTCAGCGTGGCTCCATTCATCTCAGTATTCTCCCTCCACGAGGTCTTGAAGATCCTGGTTCCATCAGTGCTTTAGTCCATCATGCATTGGGGTTTTCAGTCAAGCACTCAGCACTGTATCTCAGTACATCTCTTGGTTCAATCTCTCTATTGCCCTATGCTCTTCACAAGCTTCCAACATTTCCAAAGCAGCTCCATCACGGTCACAACCCTCCCCGCCATCAAGGATGTGTTCAAGAGGCAGTGCCTCAAGAAGGCAGCATCCATCATTAAGGACAATCAGCACCCGGGACATGCCCTTTTCATGTTACTGCCATTGGGGAGGGAGTACAGGAGCCTGAAGACCCACACTCAATGCTTCAGGAACAGCTTCTGCCCCTCTGCCATCAGATTTCTGAACAGTCCATGAACACTACCTCATTATTCCTCTTTTGTACTATTTATGTCTTGCACTGTATAGTTGCCATAAAACAACACATTTCATGACATATGTCAGTGATAATAAACCCGATTCTGATTTCCCTATCCCAATTTATTTCATTTCTATCCAGCCACCTACAGATCCCTTCAGTAATTTTGATCACCACATCTCTGTGCATCAGCCACCTGATCCCACATTGGACTCATCAGCCACTACAGAACCCACAGAACTGGAGAGGAAGAAAGTCAGCCTCAAATCTGAGGCCCAGATCTTGTAAACATATGTATCAAATTTATTTTCCTCATGTTCTCAGCCACTGACTCCACGGGTCTGAATTAAGATGCAAGTATTAAATCAATAACAATGCCACTCGTGTCCCTCACACACGAACGAATGGCTCACTAAAAGCTCTGCAAACACTTCTAAGAAAGGGTCCTGGATCTGAAACATTAACTGTTTCTCGTTCCACATATGTCACCTGACCTGCTGAGTGTTTCCAGTGTTTTCTGTTTTTATTTCTGCAAGCATTTATCCTTGTTCTCCTGGTCAGGAGTCCAGCCTCCACTTCTCAACTTCTGAAGGAACGTAACTGGGATCAAACATTTTGAGGTCTATTTCTTCTTCTCTCCCTTGTCTTCTGGTTCTCTCTAACCACAGGACCTCCTGCTAGCTTCAATACATGGGATCTTCCTGCTCTGCTTTCCAGCACCGTCTGTTCTAAGGATTTCTTGGCTTGGTCTATCTGAGACAGCTGTTACATTCCAGTATTAATTGCACTAGAAACAACTGAATTGACAAAATCAATAACAATAAAGATAAATCAAGCTTCATGTATCAAATGTCACCCATAGCCAGTGAGGGTTCCAGAGAGGTCGATATCACTCCTAGCTTGATAGGTGAACAGCTGATTCCACCATGATCCTCCCCCAAACCCACCAGTAGTAGGCACTGGTATTACTGAAGGCCACCAACTCAGTTTGAGTTTGAAATGCTATACTGCTATGCAATATACTATATTGAAGTACATGAGTATAAAATCATCAGGGGCATAGATAGGATGAATGTACACAGTGTTTTTTTCCCAGGGAAAAAGAATCAAAAACTAGAGGGCATAGGTTTAAGGTGAGACAGGAAAGATTTAAAGGGGACCTGAGGGGCAACCTTTTCACCTAGAGGGTAGTAGGTATGTGGAACAAGCTGCCAGAGGGAGTGGTTGAGCTGGGTACAATAACAATATTTAAAGGACACTTGGGTCAGGTACAAGGATAGGAAAGTTTGAAGGGTATGGACCATATGTGGGCAAATTGGACTAGCTTAGCTGGGCATCCTAGTTGGCATGGTTGAGTTGGGCCGAAAGCCTGTTTCTTTGCTGAGTTACTCTATAACTCAATGACTCTATGCTATGACCATGAAATAGGCTGCAGATTGTTTAACAAACCACCAGGAGTACAAGATTATGAAGGACATAGAATAGGTTGATAATAAAAAACTTTTCCCCAGGGTGGAGTTATCTAAATCAAGAGGGCATAGGTTTAAGGTAAGGGGTTAGAGGTTTACAGGGAATCCAAGGAAGAACTTTTTTCACCAAGGGGGTTGTTGGAATGTGGAACTCACTGTCTCTCACAACATTTAAGAAACACTTAGAGGAACACTTGAATCACCAAGGCATGGAAGACTATGGACTAAATGCTGGTAAATAAGATTAGTATTAATAGGTACTTGATGGTTGGCATTGACGTGGTGGGCTGAAAGGCCTCTTTGACTCCATGACCTTTTGGCTCTAACTTGACTCTGACAGGTACAAAATGGCCATGGGACCCATTGCACAATCAGAGAAAACTCTTTGGACTTCACTTCATAAAACATATAACACACTTCTCCCCAATGGTAGCAAATTAATAACATCCCTAACATTATGATAATTGTGCAAACTGCAGATTCTGCTGCATATAGGCTCTACCACAATGAGCCAGAACAAAAATATCCACTGACTTTTGCAAATTGATGCTTTTCATAAAAAAATACTTTTCTGCAATATTGTCTGTTTTATCTGCAACTCAGTCTGAATGTTTTAATTTCATCCTGCAATTTAAACAGTGCCTAAAGCATCACAAAACTTCTGGACTAAAATGACAGGGATGTGCAATGGTAAAAAAGCCTTGGAGCAAAGTTTGCAGCATTTTTGAATGATAACAGTTACCATAATTAGATTTGAACCAGTAATTCAATTCCAGGAGTTCCTGAGGACCATAAAAGGTGTAGTCTAGTGCTCTTAGTTTATGGTGCCAACATAGATTTTCAATTGGATTCTAACTTTAATCCACTTACTGCTATTTTGAATTTTCTCTGGAAGACATGTAAACTCTTCACCTCTGTTCCTAACCAACTGAAATTACATTCTAAGGTTACCCTCAGGAAAATGAAATCAGATTTTGCTTTCTTTATAATGACCTGCAGGTCTGAATGTGTGACCATGTGCTGAGTTATTTTCTGCATGGCTTTCCTGGTGGCTAATGATGAGAATGTGACATCACCATGTGCTCCGCTGGACTGGATTTGACTGCTGCTTAAAAAGACATAACATAGATGGGTATTTGATGGTTGCCCTGAATGGAATATACCAAAAAGTCTATGTCTGTGTCGTATGACTCTTTTTTGAGACTGATCCAGGAGACGACATTACTGTGCGTCTTGGGGGTGAGAGACAGTGGTAGTAGGAAGGGAAATCTGCATGCAGCAACCAGATTGGTGCATGACATGGGTTAGATGGACTTGATGGTCTTCTCCTACCAACTTCTCCTCCAACCATGTGGCACAGTTATTAACAGATCCTGGGGCAGAGGAGATTGACCAGGATCTGTTGACTGGATTGGAGGAGTTTATTTATAGGAAGTGATTAGATAGACTGGGCTTACTTTCCCTGGAGCGAAGGAGGCTGAGGGGTGACTTGCTAGGGTTATACAGTTTAAAATTATAAGAGGCACTGATAGGATAGGTCATCAGAACTGTTTACATCTAGTAAAGGTATCAAACCAAGAAGAAATGGGTTTAAGGTGAGAGGAAAGAGTTTTAAAGGAGATCTG
>JARFYF010000084.1:16227351-16240483 GCA_030265395.1 Rhina ancylostomus
TTAAGATTTCATATGTCTTCATATCTTCTGGAGAAGGTAATATCGAACACACTGCACTGAATGCTGATCTGAATCACTTCCAAAATAAGGAACTAGTTAGCCATTGATATAAATAGTGTGATTAGTGGGAAAAGATTGGTTTTCCCATGCAGTAATTCCAACATGCCTGCAACACCAATCAATATCACACAGATGTAGCTTGATAGCTTTACAATGGGCATCATTGAAACTCAAAGGATTCACAAATTATAAAAGTATCCATTTTTGTTCACTACTGACATATTCTTTTTGCTGTTGCAGTTTACCAACTTATCCTTGGGAACAAAAGCATCTGTTTTCTTTAGGTATTAACAACATCAATTGGATACCAAAGATGGTGAAAATCTGAAATTAAAGCATTGTTTAATTTGTTAACGGAGTATGGATGTTTGTTCATGCACCAACAAGACCAACATTTATTGTCCGTTCCTAATTAGAGCCTGGGCTCAGTAATTTGAAAGGCCATTTCAGAGGACAATTAAGAGGTGACCACAGTGGTGGGTCTAGAGTCACACATAGGCAAGACCAGGCAACTACTTTCCATATCTCTGGAGCCACCTCTCAGTTATTAATGATGAAATTCACCATCACCTTCAATGCACAACCCTAGACTCTATCCATCTAAGGAAAAGAATGTTGGAAGACTAAGAGGTGAGAACATCAGAAATCGAAATAAGAACATACATTTACACACTAGCGCCTGTCCTGCCAGGTCATGTCTGTAGGTAGTGCCACTTTCCTGCACTAACTTGATATTCCTCGATTCTATTAATATCTAAAAGTCTATTGATTTCTCACTTGAGCCACTGAGCTCCTGAGCTCTCTGTCTACAGCCATTGAACTTCCATAGCCCTCTTGGGTAAAGGATTCCAGAGATTCACCGCACCTGTGGTGAAGGAACTTCTTTTCAACCCCGTCCTCAAATGGTTGACCCTGATTCTAGACAACCCAGCCAAGCGAAGATCAACTCCACATCTACCTTGTCAAGCCTTTTTAAAATTCTGTACATTTCAATCAGATCACTTCTCGATCATTTAAGCTCTAGAGAGTACTTCTCCTTATCTGCATAATCTCTCCTGATACACAAAACCCACCACTGCACACATCAATCTGGAAAACTTTCACTACACCCTATTTATGACAAAGCTCATGTGATCCCAACCCTCCTGTACACTTCAGAGACATGGACTATTTACAGCAGGCAACTTAAAGCACTGGAGAAGTGCTCCCAATACTGTCCTCCAAATCTGTTGGCATGATAAGATAGATTTATTAGTCACATGTACATCGAAACACACAATGAAATACATCTTTGCGTAGAATGTTCTGGATGCAGCCCGCAAGTGTTGCCACGCTTCCAGCACCAACATAGCATGCCCACAACTTCCTAACCCATGCATCTTTGGATTGTGGGAGGAAACCAGAGCACCCGGAGGAAACCCACGCAGACACGGGGGGAACGTACAAACTCCTTACAGACAGCAGTCAGAATTGAACCCGGGTCACTGCTGCTGTAATATTGTTACGCTAACCGCTACACTACCATAGTCAATCATTGCTAGTGTCCTCTCCCAAGCCAACATCTCCAATTTCAAGGCTCTAACTACACGCAGTCAGCTATAATGTGTGAGCCACATCATTTGCATGCCTATCATTGGACTCCAAAACAGGCTCTGATACTCCGAGTTCAATCACAGCAAGGGACTACCAGGAGGACAGTGGAAACTACTCAAGTACGTCCTCAAAGCCTCCTTAAACAATTGCAACATCCTCACCCATTCTGTGAATTCCTGGCCCCTCAAAACAAAGGCAGAACACATAGGGTGGCACTGGGAACCTCCTCCAACAGCATGAACCCAGTGAAAACATTAAAACAGTGTACCAGCTCCCATAATACCTACCCACTCGCCCTGCATACCCATAATACCAACCCATCAAACAGACCCTGCTCCATCTGTGGCAGAGTCTGCAGATCCCACCTCAGAGTGGGAGTGGAAGGAAATAATCCTCAACCCTCAGAGAATGCTGCTGAGCAGACCAGGTAAAAATGGTAGGTTACCTCCTCTGGTTCATGAGTGAACTAGATGAATTTAGAGGACATTTCAGGAGTTACCATAACCATGTGGGCAGGCACAGTAGTGTCGCGGTTAGGGTAATGCTATTACAGTGCCAGCGACCCGGGTTTAATTCCGGCCGCTGTCTGTAAGGAGTTTGTACATTCTCCCTGTGTCTGTGTAGGTTTCCTCCGGGTGCTCTAGTTTCCTCCCACATTCCAAAGACATACGGTTTAAAAGGAAGTTGTGGGCATGCTATGTTGGCACTGGAAGAGTGGCAACACTTGCGGGCTGCCCCCAGAACACTCTATGCAAAAGATGCATTTCACTCTGTGTTTCGATGTACATGTGACTGATAAAGATATCTTAAATCTCATATTTTTATTCCAGATTTATTTCATTATTTTAATTTATATTCTCCAGCAGATGTGATGGGATTTGAACTCATGACACTGGATCAATAGTTCAGGGTCTTTGGATAGTAACTTAACCATGATGCTACCATCTCCAAATTAAAAAGTGGTGGAACCATTCAGCAGCATCTGTGAAGAAAGAAACAGTTAACATTTTGGGGTGAGACATCACAGGTTTCATGCATTGCAGAGTCCAGGAAAAGTGGCAAAGGGTCTGTTGGAGGCAATTGTGGCAATGGGTCCCTCAAGAGTCTGGCAATATTCATAATGGGTCTCAGGAAAGTTAGGTTTTATAAGGAGTCCTTATAAGGAGTAAATTTGAAAAACACCAATGCAGTTTATTAGGAGTCAAACAAGCACATATATTTCAAACACAGAATGCTTCTGGCCAAATGTACCTCAAAGCAAATTCAGATATTAAAAAAATCATAAAGCTATTCAAATGAACCTGCAGTAACTAGCAATTATCCATTACCCTGCAGCAGAAAAAAAATCACACAATATGCTTCTGCTGAAGCTATTATTCACAGTAAAATTCTCTAAAGTGCTTTGCTTTACTTACAGTCAATTAACATCCTTCCTTCTTGGGAAGAGTACTTTGGAAGTGATGTAATTCAATAACCCACATGACAGTGGTAAATTTAGTTGCAGTAAAGTGACCAAAAGTGCTGGCTGAAGAAATAATAGGAAGGCAGGTCAGGACACTGCTGTTCCTTTAGGAATTGACTCCTATTCAGTTTGGTGTTGGCAGGTTTCAGATACCATGAATCGCAGAAATATTATAACTTCTAGATAGAAAAAAACAAGAAAAAAATTTACAGAGCCTTTTAGGTCCTCAGTTACCCCAAACGTTGGACAACCAATGAACTGCAGGCACTGTTGACATGCATTCATCTACTTTCTGCACAGCAAGGTTCATCACAGTGAGTGAATGAGTGAACAGTTAATTGGCCAGCGTATCAGTGAAATCTTTGGTCTGCCTCAGATAAAGCCACAGGATCTTATTACATCCTTTTGGCCAAGCAGATGGAACCTCAGTGTACCACTTCATTCAGACCTCTAGCAGTATACCACTCATAGGTTGGAATGGAGAAAAACAGGAGCAGGAATAGGCCATTCAGCCTTTCAAGTCTGCTCCTCCACTCAATACTATCACAACCGATCATCCATATCAATATCATACTCCCACTCCCTCCCCATACACCTAGATGATTTTTATGACAAGAATTCTATATCTTTCCTAAATATATTCAATGACTTGGCTTTCACAGCCTTCTGTGGTAGGGAATTCCTCTGAGTGATGGAATTTTTCTTCATCTCTTACCCCATATCCTGACCCCTGCTCATAGACCCCTCAGCCAGGGGAAACATCCTCCCTGCATCCAGCCGGTTGAGTCACAGAGTCATACAGCACAGAAACTGGCCCTTCAGCCCACCACATTCATGCCGACCTTTTTGCTCATCTATGCTAATCCCACTTGCCCGTGTATATGTTTCTATACACGGTAGTGTAGCGGTTAGGGTAACACTTTACAGTGACAGCGACCCTGGTTCAAATCCAGCCACTGTCTGCAAGGAGTTTGGACATCCTCCCCATGTCTGCATGGATTTCCTCCGGGTGCTCCGGTTTCCACCCACATTCCAAAGACGTACAGGTTAGGAAGTTGTGGGCATGCTACGTTGGCGCCGGAAGAGTGGTGACACTTGCAGGCTGCCCCTAGAACACTACGCAAAAAGATGCATTTCACTGTGTGTTTCAATGTACATGTGACTAATAAAGATATCTTATTTAAGTGTCTGTCTAAATGCCTTTGAAACACTGTAATTGTATCAGATTCCACCATCTCCTCTGGCAGAGAGTTCCAGATATCAACCAGTCTCTGTTGAAAAAAAGCTTACCCTTCAGATCCCCTTTGAAACTCCTTCCTCTCACCTTAAACCTATGTCCTCTTGTTTTTGAATACTCAGTCAAGGGAGAAGATAGTCTGACCCTATCTATGCCTTTCATAATTTTATGCATTTCTATCAGGTCACCCCTCGGCCTCCTTCACTCCAGGAAAAACAAGCTCAGCCAATCCAATCTCTCCCCATAACTGAGGTCCAGGCAACATCCTGGTGAATCTCTGCTGCACTTTCTCCACTGCGATCCCATCCTGTGAAAAATTTGTAGGTTTCAGTGAGGTCTCCCCTCATTCTTCTAAACCCTGGTGAATGCACACCATATCATTGAGTTTCTCCTCATACAACAGTCCTGTCACCCCAGCAACTTTCCTTCAATGTTGCACTAAAATGTCCACCCTGATGATGGGTAAAAAAGGAACATGAGCAATTCCCATCAGGATTCCACTCAATTCAGCACAGCTGGAGTGACAAGCAATCTGCTGGAAGAACCCAGCGGGTCGAGCAGCATCTGTGGGAGGAAAGGAAATGCCGAAGTTTCGGGTCGAAACCCTGCATCAGGATAGAGAGTGGAGAGGGGTGGTGGCCAGTCACAAGGGAGGAAGGGGAGTGGTGAGAAAGGAGTCCGAGGCGATTGGAAGACTGAGGAGGGGTGTAAGATGACAGGCAGATTGTGCCAGGTAGGGGAGGTGAGCAGGGGGTGGAGTTGGGAGACAGTGGCAGATGGATGCTAGATGGAGGCAGACAAAGAGAGAGGGGGAAAACATGGAGGGCAGATGGAGCGAGGTGCGGGGAGAGGAGTGTGAAAGTTGCAGCCAGCTGCTGGAGGAAGATAAGCAGGAACGCAAGTACAGTTGCTTGTCCTTCACTGTGCAGCTGTCAGAGAAGGGTGCCAGCCCTTAAAGGGACACTCCCAACAGCAGCCAAGCAGCAGCCACTCTCAGCACTGGCATTCCATGCCCAGCAATATGTTCAAGCCACTATTGTTAGAAAACGATATCTCTCACTAGAAGTCCCAGTGGTCTGCCAGCTGGCTGGGATTGCTGCAGATCTTCTGATGCACCACCTAATAAAGCTGCTGGTGTCATGCATTTCTGGGCTATTGGCTCCAGGTCAATCCAGCTATTGATAGACGTGTTTCAATTGAAAGGGACTGCCTTGCTGCAGTGGGGTAAACTTGGGGATTCATATGATTGGTGTCGATGCTGCTACCTTGCTCTTGCAAAGTGACCTTCACTGTGAAGTCAATTCCTATGTCATAAACCTTCTTCCCTGGTTGGTCTTGCTCATGTAACAAAAGCAGAAATTACTGGAAAAGGTCCAGGGATTAGGCAGCGTCTGTGGAAAGAGAAACAGTCAACATTTCAGGCTAAGACTCTTCATCAGAACCAAGACAGAGAGAAAGCTGGACGAACATGGCTCCCGGAGACTTGCCATTCACCACCAGGGAATTCTTCTTGTGATCCACAATGAGCTGAATGTTGTCTCTAAGCTATTGGGGGAAACCTTGAGGGCACATGAGCAGTCAATGGCTGCCCGTACTTAGAGTCATAGAGCAATACAGCAGGGATACAGGCCCTTCAGCCCAACCGGTCCATGCCAACCATGGTGGCCACCCTGCTAGACCCAATTTCATGCGTTTGGCCCATATCCCTCCAAGCCCCGCCCTCTATCTCCCTATCCAAGTGCTTCTTAAATGATATTATTGTACCTGCCTCAACCACTTCCTCTGGCAGCTCATTCCATATTCTCACCAGCATGAAAAAGTTACCCCTCAGGTCCCTTTAAAATCTTTCCCCTCTCACCCTGAACCTATGCCCCTTAGTTTTGGACTCCCTACCTTGGGGAAAAGACTGTTACCATCCACCTTATCTATGCTTCTCATAATTTTAAACACTTCCATAAGGTCGCCCCTTATTCTCCTACATTCCAAGGAGCCTGGCCAACCTCTCCCTATAACTCAGGCCCTCCAGTCCTGGCAACATCCTTGTAAATCTTCTCAGCACTCTTTCCAGTTTAACCACGTCTTTCCTACAACAGGGTGACCAAAACGGTACCCGGTACTCCGATTGTGGCCTCACCATCGATCTATACAACTGCAACATAACATACCAACTCCTATGTTCAATGCCCTGACTGATGAAGGCTTGTGGAAAAACTACCAATGCCATCAACTCCCAGAGTCCAGGATTTCACTTTTGCCTCACTGAAATTAAGGTAATTGAAATCATTTTTTTGCAAGCACAGCATTTTGGGGATCTCTTGATGCTGCAGAGAGCCACAAGTTTGGAAGCATGGCAGAATCTGCTGTGGCCACTTGGAAAGATCTTGAGGTGAGTAGGTTGAGAGCCAATGTGACCATGACCTCCACAAAGAGAGCAGCTGAGGCACAAAATGTGGCTGAAGGTCTCCCTGCAGAATACCAGATGGCTTCGTGGTGACAGTCTTGGGAAACCCGACCCTGTGAATAAAGAGGTCCTAGGATTTCGAGTCTCTGAAGATTCTGTGGGAATAGCTGTGGGAATGTCTTAACCTCCTGCTCCATAGTCCCCAACCCACTCTGACTGATCATTACAGTGCCTCCAGTAATGGAGTGCTGCCAGTGGTATCCGCACTGAAGAAACCATGAAGTGACACCCTCAGCAGTGAACTCACTGTTCGCTGTAGTACACTCTGTGGACACTGAAGTGTCCAGTCACAATGTCAGCAATGTGTCCAATTTGGGTGGGGATGGTCAGAAATAGAAGCAGCAAGAATAATTATATTGTTTAGATGCTCGTCCAATGCCAGGGAAACATCCTAGCAGGAGGAATTGAAGCTCAAAGAACACATGCTAAATTTGTAATTGGCACCATTTGCCTCAGTAAAGATTGCTAGCAAAATCTACTCTGGGTAAGAGTGAAGCAGGATCACATAGAGCAGAAAGAAACAGCACTACACAATCTAACGTCTAGTATGGCTACTTAGACAATATTCCCATCAGAGTATTGGAGCCTCTGAGTGCCAATGTAATTAATCTGTGGAAACCAGAGAAAATATAACTTACTGTTCTCCATATACATCCTCCATCCTGATACACTGAATCCACAGATGCTGCCTGACCTGCATTTTATACTTTTATTTCCCATTTCCAGCATCTGAAGATTTTTTGATATTCTTTTAAACACAACCTTTCTCTTCCATGCAATTTTGGACAATAGAACATTAATAAAAAGAAATAAAAATAGTAAATTTTGGAAATACCAAGACAGGCAGAATCTTTGCAGAGAGAAACAGAGTTATGTTGCAGGTCAATGCATTTTAACACAAGGATATCAACCCAAAACATTAGCCTTGTTTTCCTCTCCACAGATGCTGGCTGACCTTCTGGGTATTCCCAGCATTGTCTATTTTATTTGCGATTTCCATGCCTGCGATTTTTTCCTATCCATCAATAACATGCAGCTCCTCTCACTACTGAGAAGAGTTTTATGTTAATAATAGAAAGGAAAATACTGCAGGTGCTAAAACACTTTTATTTTCAATGACTTGTTGAGAGACTTATACACATCTAGCAACAGCTGACCCACTCTGAGTGGCCATTCCAGTGCCTCCAGAAGTGGAGTACTGCTAGTGGTGTCAGCACTGAGGAAATCATGGAATGACCACCAGAGAAGGAACTTGACATGATTGTAGACTGTTCTCTCACGTGGGTGGGTGGCAGGAGAAGCAGGAGTCAGGGCATTAAGTTATTTCCATGTTTCCTTATGACACAGAAGGAAACCATTCAGCCTACTGAGCCCATGCTGATTCACAGAGAAATCCCATTACCCCATTCATTTTCCCTGTAACTATTCTTCCCACATTCCCAGCAACTTCTCCCAGATTCTACCATTTACCTACACACTGGGGGCAATTTACAGTGGCTTATCCATCTGCCAACCTGTCTCTCTTTGGGATGCAGGAGAAAACTGGAGCATCCAGAGCAAACGCACACGGTCGCAGCATGAATGGGCGAACTCCACACAGACAGCACTAGAGGTCAGGATTGAACCTGAGTCACTGGAGCTGTGAGGCATTAGCTCGACTAGCTGTGCCATTGTGCTGCCCTTTAGTTGATGAGCAATTGGTAACTGGTTTATTGTTGTCATGTGCACGGAGGTACAGTGAAAAACTTTGTTTTGCATGCCATCCGTACAAATCATTTCACAACATAAGTGCATTGGGGTAGAACAAGGGAAAAGCAATAACAGAATGCAGAATATAGTGTTACAGTTACAGAGAATGTGCTGTGCTGGCAGACAATACGATGCAAGGTAGATTGTGAGGTCAAAGTCCATCTTATACAAGAGATCTGTCCAAGAGTCTTATAACAGCGGGATAGAAGCTGTCCTTGAGCCTGGTGGTGTGTGTTTTCAGGCTTTTGTATCTTCTGCCCGATGGGAGGGGGACAAGGGAGAATGTCTGGGGTGGGAGGGATTTTTGAGTATGTTGAGAGAATAGGTTACAGGGGAATAAGTGGGCGAATAAGATTGAGGGGATTGCCAAGTGGCCTCCTATGTCTTAATAGAATATAAGATATATGGATGATAATGTTGGATGAGGGCCGAATTTTGGTGAAGACAGGAGGACTCCTCTGCTCTTGTCTGAAAAGTACCATGAAAACTTTTACCTCTGGGGCCTTGTGATGATGTCTCATCTGAAAGGCTGCGTGCCTGGCAGTGTAGCACTCCCTCACTGCTGCACTGGTGTGTCAGCTTAGACTTTTGTGCTCCAGACTTACAGACTATGCAACATACATGTCCAATACAGAATAAACATCAGCTCTCTCGTTTACTGGCAGTCAACCATAAATTACCACACAGCAATTAAGCCATATTATCCTTCAAAGACAACAGATTATAAGAGAAAAAGGGCATCAACAGCTTCCCCTGTTTCCCTGAGCTCTAAAATGTTGGTGATAGTCAAAAGGATTCAGCCTGAAGCTTAAGTAGTTGAGAGTACGTTGGTCAAGTTCACCTCCCACTGAAACCCTCAAGGTAGTTTCTAAGAATGTGATGTGAACTCGAGCAGCAAGCATCTGACGTTTAAACTCCAGATGAAGGCTGTTTCTAATAATACCCAGAGCTTGGTTGTGCTTCATAAACACTCCCAGTATCTGCTCCTTATTGATCTTCCTCAGGCAATCAACACAATGATTAAAATCAAGGAAGATGGGGTGGGTGGCTGATTACATCTTTGTGATTTATAACGGAGGTGTGGTAATTTCCTTAGAATTATACCAGTATGATTGAATTATGAAAGTAATTGCCTCCGGATGGCTGACAATCCTGCTGGAGGCACACTGTGCCTTTTCCTAGTCCCGTCTCCCACATACGAGTAATTAATGTGCTGAGACAGACTAAGGTTCGCTCCTTCCCCAAGAGTCAATTATGAAGCAGAACCAACTACAGTTTTCTATCTGCGAGTGACAGCATGCGCTCTCTTTCTTAACCTGTGTCACACACAAGTTATTTCATTATCTAATCGTCTTGTGCCAAGAGAAGTCAGAAGAGCAATGCAACCTAGGACGTAAACACAACTAACATAAGCAATTAGAGAGCAGTGCATGTATGCTATCTGCAGAGCATCCATTTCAAACCACACAGCCCCTAACCCACTTTAGGAGCAGAAGTAGGCCATTCAGCCCTTCAAGCCTAGTTTGACATTCAATATCATGGCTGATCTGATTGTAAGCTCAAATCCACATTCCTGCTTGTCCCTAGTTATCTCTCACCCACTTGCTGCTCAAGAATCTGTCTGCCTCTGCCTAAGATAAATTAAAAGACTCTGTTTCCATTGTCCTTTGAGGAAACTAGTTTCAAAGACTCATAATTCAAAATTATTTTCCCCCATCTCATTCTTAAATGATTATAAGGCTTAAGATTTGAGCAACTTTCATTTCAGTAATATTCATTTTCATTCATTCCTAATAACCACAGAGTGATGGCTGAGTAATGATCATGGTCCCAGTAATAAGAAGGGGAAGAGGAGGCCCAAATCAGCCAAAGAACCCTGTACAACTAGAGGTATGGTGTCCCAACTGATCTCAATGTCAGGACCTTGATAGTGAATCATAACACCAGCTTCCGCCATACTGCAAGTCCTGTGGGTTGTGAGATGTTGGCAGGAGCCCTTGGTGATGATCCCTGGTACAGTGACAGGAGAGGCTGACTCATTAGGCAAGTATGCAGCCTTGGTTTGGCTGCAACTCAGGGCTGGGCATTGTTGGTGAAAGTTTCTTTGAAGGACATCAGGGATGAGGATTTCTGTCCCACTGGGAGTTACCTTTCAGGGGCTCTGGCAGCTTCTCCCCCTGGGATGTTCTGCCAGAGAACCCCCAACCCAACACACATCCAGCCTGTCTGATGGTTACTGTAAAATGCAGGAATGTCACCAGCTGCATTAAACAGGCTCCCCATTTATCTTTTGTAGCAGCTACTGACCAATTTCTGCCCTCTAAAATTCAAAGGGATGGGAATGTCTCCCCATTCAATCCTAATTTCTTAACCTCCTACCTCCCAACTCTAAACTGTCTGTTTGAAGGAGAGTATCATTGGGGTTGAGGTTAAACTTGATGTTCCTGCTTTTGGATGACAACACGTCAGCATGGTTGGCCTGGACACGGGGTGCCAAAGGGCCTGTTTCCGTGCAGTATAACTCTATGACACAAACTGACAGAAAAGCTATTTCGAATGGCTGTAAAACTGCACCATCTCAGTCCTTTTGCCTCAGCGCTCCACAATTCCCCTGTCACTGTATCCAACCCTTTCTCAAATGAAGCCAAGGCTTTCAAATTCAAATGAGTGTTCCTGTCAGGCAAGGCTTGCCTCTGGCTGCAGGAGGTCAGGAAGCACCTGCAGTCTACCAAAAGGTGGCAGAGCACCAGCAGAGAGGAGTTTGGACAGCAGTGTCAGCCACAAGCTGGGCACGCAGCTAAGTTGGAGGTGGCATCCAGAAGGCACACTGGCTTCCCGCCTGAGGCAACTCCCTGCTGCGGATTTAGAAGTCTGGATTTAGCCTGATGGTTATTGAGCACCCACAGGAAAAGAGCCCGTTATTTTACAATGACTTCAAAAGTTTAATAGTTTTCTAGACAGAACAATCTTAGTGTCACAGAGTCATACAGCACAGGCCCTTCACCCCATCACATCCATGCTGAGTTTTTTGCCCATTTACATGAATCCCATTTGCCCACATTGTCTGTATCCTATTTAAGTGCCTGTCTAAATGTCTTTCATAGTGATTGTATCTGACTCCAGCAGCACGCTCCAGATATCAACCACTCTCTGTGTAAGTAACTTTCCACTCAAATCCCCTTTAATACTCCTTCCCCTCCCCTTAAACCTGTGCCAGGGTTCAATTCCCGCCACTGTCTGTAAAGTGTTTTACGTTCTCCCCGCGTCTGCGTGGGTTTCCTCCAGGTGCTCTGGTTTCCTCCCACATTCCAAAGACGTACGGGTTAGGAAGTTGTGGGCATGCTATGTTGGTGCTGGAAGCTTGATGACACTTATGGGCTGCCCCCAGAACACTCTATGCAAAAGATGCACTTCTCTGTGTGTTTCAATGTACATGTGACTAATAAAGATATCATCTTTTTTTTGACACCTGTAGCATGGGAGAAAGATTCTATCTACCCTATCTTTGACTTTCATAATTTTATATACTATCAGATAAGCCCCTCAGCCTCCTTCACTCCAGAGAAAACAAGTCCAGTCTATCCAATCCCTCCCCATAACTCAGGTCCTCAGGTCAAAAATCTTATCTGCAGGGAGATGTTCAAGACCTTAGGACAGTACAGGGTGTGGCGGGTAGTACTGCTGTGTCACAACCCTGGTGACCCAGGTTCCATTCTGACCTCTGGTGCTTACTGTGTGGAGTTTGCATGTTCTCCTTGTGGCCACATGGGTTTCCCCCAGGTGATCTGGTTTCCTCCCACCTTCTAAAGATATGCCGGTCAGTAAGTTAATTGGTTATTATAATTACCTCTCGTGTGTGTGGGTGGGGAATTGATGAGCATGTGAGAGAGAATATGTAAGTGAGTGGGGGAATAGAGACACAATTGACTGTAGATGCTGGAATCTGGAGCAACAAACAATCAGCTGGAGGAACTCAGCAGGTCGAGCAGCATCTGTGGGGAAAGGAAATGTTGATGTTTTGGGTCAAAACCCTGCATCAGGACAGGTGATAAAATCGATGAGTTCTGCAGGGCTAGGAATAAATGGGTCAATTTTGGGTTGTGGGGCTGTGACCAGTGGACTTCACAGGCATTGGTGCTGGGGTCCCAGCTTTTCACAATCTAGATCAATGATTTGATTTGGGAGAAGGAAGTGAGAAGCTGGGACCGTTGTTAATGAAGCAGCAAAGGGTAAGTGGAAATATAATAGGAAGTGCTCAGGAAACTTCAGTTAGAAACTAACCATGAGACTGAGCAGAGGGATTACAAGGTATTTCTTCACATGAAGGTTCAGTGGTGTGGATGAGGCAGAGACCATCACACTGTGATATCCTGACACAGAAGACAACCACAGCTAACAATAGATGTAACTGCATAGAAACAGCCGACTTGGTCCCACCTCCCCACTGCAGGGTTCCTGCTCCATGCAGTCCTCCTCCCACCCCATCACCCTCTCTGTCTATTCCTTTGTCCCTTCACTTTCTGCACAAGTGCCTCTCTGCAGTTCCCCTCAACCTCTCCTTATAGTGGTG
>JARFYF010000084.1:16375225-16389010 GCA_030265395.1 Rhina ancylostomus
CAACAACGTCATGATGTTCTTTATCTTCTGTTGACATAAGCACGCCACACACACACACACACACACACACACACACAATCTAAAAGGAACCTCACTAATTGTAACCTAGTCCGTAACACCAGCAATAGAGAGTTTAATTATCTTCCCTTAACATTCAATATTATCATCAAATCACCCTCCTCGGCACTAAGTGGTACACAGAGTAACACATCACCTGGTTCCACAAAGCCTTTCCATTGCCTACAAAGCACAAGGATATTGATAGACGCTTTTCACTTTCCCAAAGGATTGCAGCTCCAATCTACACTCTATTCAGTCCTAAGCATTGTGCCTGTGGTGCACAAAATAAAGTGATACGAGGAACCTAAGAGTAATCACTTGAGGAACATGGCAGGTTTAAATTTTTTTTAAGAAATTGTCAGTACTTTAAATAACTAGAGTCAAGGTTGATAAATCCTCAGAAAGTCAGAACATTGCAGAATGGTTAGTTACATTTCTAAAAACCTTCTAGATTCAATATTTGTGCTTTTTGCTTGGAAAATTGGGAGACAAGGAACAGGAAAAGTGGGAGATTAGGGCAAGCAACATGGAGAAAGACACAAAAGATACATGCATTTCAAAAGTAAATGCCTTTTTAAAAATATTTATTAATTATCTACAGTACCATTATATATGTATTATTCCATTTCAATAGAAATCAAAAGTAATTTATTTACAAATCACAAGTTTTACAGCATCAGCCAACCAATGTTTTACATGATATCATGTTTTGCATAATATAACCACAATGTAATTGTTCTCACTACAATATTATGTATGTTTCAGTGACATCTCCTGGTGGACACATGCAATCCAAAACCAAAGAAGAAAATTTCATCTTCAATATTTCAACAAACAAGCCTTTTGGTTTTCTCCCCAAAAATATTGTGTCATATCCTTTTAGATCTTGGCTTCTGATTCATTCTAGTTAGTACAAGTAACCAAATTGGGTTACAGATTTTTTTTGGAACCATAGCAAATGTAATTTCAAATTACATCAGAGCTACTCAACATATTGCAAAATCAAAAAGAAAGTTTTTCTGCTTGAGTGCATCTATTTTCCTTTATGCTGATGGGGAAGGTACACTTACAATAATTCACAGGTGTAACAGATCATCCAGATGTTTGTTTGAAGACAAGTACAAGGCCCTGCAATACAGGAAAATCCATCAACATAATATTTTTTTTAAAAATTGCATTTCAGCTAAATTATATTTAGCACTGAAAACAAAATGCTATTAACACTGCCCGATCTATTTTAGTTCAGAGAATACAATAGAAAAGTACAAAGGAAATAGGAGTAGGCCAAATGGCTCCTCGAGTCAGCTCTGCCATTCAATGATTTCATGTGTAATCCAATCTCTTACCTCAACTTTCTTGTCTGATCCCCTTAACCTTCTATTCTCTCATAGTTCAATGTATCTGCCCCAGCCTTGAATGCACTCAGCAACCACAGCTCTCAGAGGTGAACTTCAAAGATTTCAAAAAGTAGCTGACACCCCAAAACCGTGTCCCCACGATCTGACCACCCAAATCTAATATTAATCTCTGCACCCATTATATAAAGAACAGAAGCAGGAGGTGGCCAATCAGCACTTCAAGCTTGCTCTGCCATTCATGTCTGATCCAATCTATGTCTCAACACCACTTTCGTCCACTCTCCTTGACTTCTTTTGGAGTCCAAATATCTGTCAATCTCCATGTTGAATTTTACAATGATACACCTCTACAACTTTATGGGATAGAGAGAGAATTCCAAAGATATAAGACTTTCAGAGAAGAAATTCTTCTTAAACTGTCTGAAAAGGGCAACCCCTTATTCTGAAATTATGCTCCCTAGTTCTAAAAAAAACTTATTTAGTGGAAAACATCCTCTCAGCATCCTCCTTGCCAATCTCCCTTAGAATTTTACATACGTCAGCAAGATCACCTCTCATTGTTCTAAATACTGATGAATATAGGACCAACTGGCTAAACCCATCTTTGTCCCAGGAATCAATCGAATGAATCTTCTCTGCAGTCTCCAATTCAAGTTTAAAACAAACTGCACCCAAAATCCTGCATAGTCTTGCCTACACACAGTAAAGTGGCATTAATACTTCCCAAATTTACATCCCATACTTATCTGCTTTCATACTCAATACCGCTTGAAATAAAGGCAAATACTCCAATAATCATTCTAGCTTTCGACACCCAGGTCCTTTTATTCTGCAATTTGCATAGAATGGGATAACCCATAACCTACAGAGGAAGCTACATTCCGAGGTATGCTCAAAATAAATATCAATGGCAAGCCCACTTTTGAAAGCATATCAGATGAAGGTGTTTACGACATGCCTTTGCAATTATATTTTTATAAATTATTGAACTAAGGCTAGGTTTCTTTACCTTGGAGCAGAGGAGTCTAAGGGGAGATCTGATAGAGTTATGAGGGGCATAGACAGGGTAGATAGTAGGAAACATTTCCCTATAAATTGAGAGTGTATACGTTTAGAGTAAGGAGCAACATTTTTTAAAGGGGAATCCGAGGAAGAACTTTTTCATAAAGGTGGCTGGAACTCAATGACCGAGTAGGTTGTGAAGACGCTCTCTCAAGAAGTGTCTGGACCAGCACTTGAGTCACCAAAGCATAGAAGGTATTGAACAAGTGCTGGTAAATGGGCTTAATGTATATAGGTACTTGATGGTAGGCATGGACATGGTGGTTGAAAAGCCTGCTGCCATGCTGTCCAACTCCAACTCTGAGTGAAAGAACAAAGCAAGTCACTCACCCCCAAGGCTAATCTACCATTTAAGCACTTCATGCACCTCATTTTCCAACTTTTGTTTCATATCTCTGATTATCCCCAACTAATACCTCTATTAGTCTGATATCGACACTAGCCTTCAAAATGTCACTGACTCAATCTCCAGTATTATGGGGAGATAATTCCACTACTTGGGTGAAAACCCAGCTGCATTTAATTTTTGACAAACCATAGGAGGGGTTTACACAAAACCCTGCGTAATTTAAACACAACTTCCCTTCCTTCATCAAATAAAACCTAATATTCCATTTATTTCTTTTTGATTACTTTTTGTACTAGGCACTAGGTTTTAATGATTTGATTAAACAAACATCCTAATCCAAACAGGGCCCCAATGACACCACACTTGGAAAAGGCTACAGATCTGGCCTCGCTAGTGAAAAGAATATGGACAGGTCAGAACCAAAATTACTAAAAAAAAACCAAAATGAATAAATAGTGCAAAAGAAGTAGTGAGGTAGTGTTTAAGGGTTCTCATGGACAGGTCAGAAATCTGATATCTGTTGATATGAAGTAAATAAGAAAATTGATGAAGGCAGCACAAGGTAAATAAGAAAATTGATAAAGGCAGGGAGGTCACATGGTTAACAAGGAGTTTGACGAAGTCCTACACGGTAGGTCAGTCCAGAAGTTTAGGGCACATGGGATCCAAGGTGTGTTAGCAAACTGGATCCAAAACTGGCTTGGTGAAAGGAGATAAAGGGCAGTGGTCGAGCAGTGGATTTCTGACTGGAAATCTGTAATCATTGATGTACCACAAGGATTGGTCCTGGGATCATTGTTGTTTGTCATATATGAATGACCTGGACGAGAATGTAGGTGGACTGATAAGTTTGCCAATCACACAAAAGTTGGTGTAGTAGTGAAGAAGGTTGTGAAAACATACAGAGGGAGAGAGATCAGTTGGAAAGTTGGGCAGACTGATGGCAGATAGCATCCAGTGAGGCAATTCATTTTGGGATGTCAAATACTAATAGGACACTTGCAGCAAAATTTATACTCCTCAGAAGAATGTCCCAGATTGGTAATTCTTACCGTACAGCATATTATGGACTCTGACAAAAATGATCAGCTACCCAAGGCTAAATATTAAGAATAGAGCAGAACATTACTGCAAACTATGATCAGCCTTTGCTTTGGACACAATGCATGAACTGAGACAACAGCACCACCTTGAACATCTCTGTTGATTAATTTATGTAAAAGTATATCAGTGCTCAATGCTCCTTATATTTTTTTTGGCAAAGTGCAAAAGAAGTGCTGTAAAGATCACTCAAATGAAAAGAAACATCCATTGATTTGAAAAGAGCCTGTTTATCAGAGTCAAAACTGTACTGATCTCAAACAACATATCCAGTAGTTTATATGTACTAAACAGAAGCCTTTTAAAAAAAAACAACTCATTCTCTTGTAGAATCCAAACAAAAACTTAAGGTTCATCCTTAATATGCAAGCAAAATGTGTTATTAAATTCATTTCTGAATCAAACTAAACCTGCTATGGAAAGATGGTCAATTTTTAGGCTGCATCCCAGGTTAAATCAGCACAAACTTAGAGGTCAGATATCAGGGGTAAGTGTTTTTTTTAAAACACAGAGAGTGGTGAGTGCGTGGAATGGGCTGCTGGCAATGGTGGTGGAGGCGGATACGATAAGGTCTTTTAAGAGACTGCTGGATAGGTACCTGGAGCTGAGTAAAATAGAGGGCTATGGGTAGGTCTAGTAATTTCTAGGGTAGGGAAATGTTCAGCACAGCTTTGTGGGCTGAAGGGCCTGAATTGTGCTGTAGCTTTTCTATGTTCTAAACTTTTTAAAAAGGCATATATTTGGTATAGATTATGATCAGACAACAATTGTCTTGAACTGTCATTTTCATGCTTTTGGCACTGTAATTCTTGAAGGTTGCTGAATGCCTACTAGACTATCTTTTATTCAGTACAGCCTTGACTACAAAGTTAATAAGTATTTACAGACCAATGGAATTCAATTTAACAATGTCACCAAAACTTAATGTTATAGTTATTCTAACTAATAATTTATCATATACTGGTCTGGATTAGTGTTGCTGATAAAACAGAAAGATAGTAGCAGCAAACATGCATTATAATAAACTGATTATGTAGTGTGATGAAGGAGGATTAGAACATCTCTATCATGATTCAGAGTTGCACAGCATCCTTTGTTACAAGAAAGAAGGAAATTTGGTATCTAAGATTCAGCCAAAAGGTTAAGATTATTTGACATTTTAAATTGAAATCCAAATTTGACTTCCTCTGTATCATTGCACACTTGGCAGCTTTTCAAAAAAGACAAGGTTTAAAGCACTCGACACACAAAAAAAATAATCTTCTACTTTATTGAACATACCTTTCAAAGTCATTCAACTCTGACATAATTCCACTATATAGCTGAAACTTCCTGTGAATGGCTGTTGCTGTGTCTTTGATTGCAGCTCTTTTCACGTTCACTTTACCTGCTCACAGTTAAATAGGATTTTAGGACGAAAACCTGCAAATAGGTTCGGCTACTTTGCTCTCTAAGTTTGCTTTATATTGATTCAGTAATAAACATCTTCATAAAGGTGACATTTTAAATAAAATATTATCTAAGCACCCAAAAGGGGAGCAATTTAAAGAAGGAAAACCTAAGATACTGCATATAAATTACTTCCACTTTTGCCATCTGTCCTCCAAGGTTATAATGTTTTCAATTATCACACGAAGATTTTTCATGAGCTCACCTTTGCATGTGAGGCAATGATGACTGATTACAGAAGTAAGGGAGTGGACTGAGTACATTCCAGACAAATTGAAAACCAACATGCCTCGGATCCCTTGTGCCCTAATCTTCTGGGCCAACCTACCATGCGGGAACTTGTCAAAAGCCTTATCAAAGTCCATAAGGATCTCTGACTAACATAGGTGGTGGTCATTTGGCCCATTGAGTCCATGCCGGCTCCCAGGTGAGCAATCTCATCAACTCCATTCTTCATCTCATTTTCCTGTACCCCTGCAGCTTACTCTTGCTAACACAAACCCATCATCCACTTTGTATAGGTTAATTGCAAGTGAATCAAAGTGTAGTTCACAGTAGCAATTTGATCTACCAGCATGTCTTTTGGGTGTGGAAGAAATTGGAGCACTGAGGAAACTCACGCAGTTAGAGAGAACGTGCAAACTCTTCACAGAAAGCACATGGGTCCGTGGATATGTGAAGCATCAGCACTACCTGCTGCACCATCAGGCCACCCCTTAAGAGTATTTGCCACCCTAATAATATTTCTTAAACTCTAATAATCGTGTGGATTAAGGAATTAGTTAATAATGCACATTCAACCATAACACAAGCAAGTTGGCTAGTTTTCCTCGACAGATAGCCTAAATGCCCCTTCTCCAATGTACATTCTCTGTAATTTTTTTTGTCATTTTCTTTAAAGCAGAAATACAAAAGATGCAGGAGAGGGGATAGTTATCCTTAGGCTTTATCTGAAGAAGTCATTTGAACAGTTGTACCGTATAATTCTATACTATGAAGTAATGGGTCAGATACAATTGTTGATTGACAATGAGAACTCGTTATTCTACAGCGTTAAAATTTGGTGAATTCTTGCTCGCGTTGTCTTCAATGATATTTAAAACTCACCTCGACTGAGTACGAGAAGGAAATGGAGAGCAGCTACCAATCCCACAATTCCTTGTATGGCTTCCGAACTGATGCATTCTGCTAATTCATTTAAAAATGACCTAAAAAGATAGGAAATAGTTAACATCAGCAGTACTGCATTATACAACAATAAGTGAAACCATATATTTTTTAAATTATACAGCCAGATTTTCAAAGACAAAAGGAGATTTTTTAAACAGATGTTTATTTGATTAATAGTTGACATTGCAATATCACTTCAGTCATGATTGGTATCTTTCTGACAAGCTTCCCAATGCATCAAGCACTTCACTTTATGTAGCCTGAATCATGTAGACATGAATCATGTGGCCAAAATACCTCCTTGAAGTCTGGCATTATTGCTCATCCCAAATTGCTTGAGAAGGTAATGGTGAACCTGCTTGTACCCAAGTGAAGGTACTCTCAATGTTATCAAGCAGGGTTCTAGGATCCAGATTCCAGGATCTAGACCCAGCAATGATTAAGAAACAATGATACATTGCCAAGCCAGGAACGTGCAGAGAACATGAAAGTGGTGGTATTCCAATGTTCCTTGTCAATGCTCGAAATTGTGGCCTTGGAAGTTGCTATTGCAATAGTCTTAGCAGGCAACTGCCATTATAGATGATTCAACACTACTACCACTACCAATGCTGGTGGAAGGAAAGAATATTTGCTGGAGTACCAATCAAGCAGGCTGATTTGCTCTAGATGGTGTGCAGCTTCTTGAGTATTATTCCATCTTACTCCCGACTTGTGTCGAAGAGATGCTGGCACAATAATTAGTGCTGCTCCTTTGCAATTCCAGAGATCCACGTTTGATACAGGAAGTCTCCGGGTTACGAACGAGTTCCGTTTTTGAGACTGTTTGTAACCCGATTTTGTACGTAACTCGGGACAATGCCCGAGTATGTGCACTTGGCTCGGGGATTGCGGCCATGCATGGCCCCGCCACACGCACGCACTTGGCCTGGGGAAACCACAAAGGTCCATTCGTAAGTCAGATGTTTGTAAATTGGGGTCTTCCTGTACTGACCTTAGGAACTGGCTGTACAGAGTTTGTATGTTTTCTCTGTGACTGCATAGGTTTCACAGGGTGCTCCCGTTTCCTCCTGCAGCCCAAAGATGTGCTAGAAGACTAAATTCCCCATTTGGGTAGGTTCATGGCAAAAAGAATCAAGAGGACATGTGTGTGAGAGAATAAATTGCAGGGGCACAGGGCAATAAAGAGAGAAGTGAGACTGCCTCCCAAGATCCAGCATGCACCATTGTAATCAGATAGAGGGTAGGAAAAGGCTTTGAAAAGATGGAAAGGCTTTGGATAAGAAATCAGGTGGTGTGTCAATTACCACAGAACACTCATCCTTTAATATAGTCTTGTAACCAAAGTATTTATGCAGCTGATCCAATTAGTTCTCAGGTAAAGGGTGGTCCCCAGGTTGATGATGGAAGGGGGCTCACTATAGTAATACCATTAAATGTATAGAATGGGTGATTAGACTATGTCAAGCAATGACTTGTTAGAGACAGGTCATTGCCTGGCACTTCTGTGGTCTTTTGTCAGCCCACCTCTGAATGTTGTCCAGGCCCTGCTGAATGCAGGCATGGACTGCTTCAATGCTGAGGAGCTGCAGATGGCACTGAACATTGCACAGTGAATATTCCCACTTTTCTGACATTGTCATAAGATCATCAAGGAAGCAAATGAAAAGCGATGGGTCCATTATAGTGCCCCTTAGAGCTCCTGCAAGTGTCCTTCAACAATCACAAACCATGTTCCTTATGCAAGGTACAAATCCAACCATTGAGTGCTTTACCCTTGATGCACTCAGACAAATGCTGCCTTGATGGCAAGGGCAGTCAATCTCACCTCACCTCTGGAATTCAACACTGCAGTCCACGTTTGAACCAAGGCTGCAATGAGATCTGGAGCTGAGTGGAGCTAGTGAAACTGAATTGGGATATGGGCAAACACATTACTGGAAAAATTGGTGCTGCCCAATAATACTGTCCAGGGACACCCCCAATCACTTTGCTGACAATCAAAGGTTGGCTGATTAGCCAGATTGAACTTGTTTTGCTTGTTATGAACAGGATACATCCTGGGCACTTTTCCACATTGTTGCGCAGTTGTCAATGTCCCAGCTGTACAGGAACTACTGGGCTAGAAGTACAGCTAGTTCGGGAGTGCAGGTGTCCAGTACTACAGTTGTGTGGCCAAATAGCCATTGCTGCACCCAGTTATCTTGGCTATTGCTTGACTTTATGTGGAGTGAATTGAATTGCCTTAAGACTGGCTTCTGTGATAGTGAGGATTGCAGAAGGAAGGTAGATTAACTCATCCACTCAGCCTCCTGGCTGAACAATCTTGCAAATATTTCTGTCTCATCATTAGCACACGTTGGGTCCTGTTTTCATTAAGAATTTGGATGTTCCTGAAGCCTCCTCTTTCCATTAGTTGTTTAACCTCCATTCACAACCAGATGTGGTAGGAGTCCAGAGCAATGATCTATTCTACTGGCTACAAGATGAAATTGAATTGCAGTGCATTTGAATCGTAACTGCATGCAGCTGCTCTTTGGCCAAGCCAGCTTACAGTTCCTGGTTATCTTGACAGAAAAGATACAAACCTTAAAGCTATAATGAAGTGGTGAGTGGAGGAAAAAACAGAATTTAAGAGATTCGCTCTAGCATCAATATCAGCTTGAAAATTCGATAGTGCATCTATGTCACTTTCTATGAATTCAACCCTTCCACTTGCCAGTTTTGGCAATGCCTGCCTAACAGCAGCCTGCATGGTCTCCCCCATTGATATTAGGGCATGCAGGTGCACCTTTGTTCCCTCATTAGCTCCTACTACTCCAGGTCACATGCTCCTAGCTCTGAAATATCAAGTGTATGAGTTCGTGTTGTGCAATGTATTTGGATGATATGATTGTCATGGTTGAATTTCTAAGCGCGAAGCTTTCAGCGGGTTAGATATCTGAAGGAGAAGTGAATATATAAATGTTCAGTAAGAGTCCAGATTGCTTCTAGAATCTAAATTGAGCAGTGTGCAAGGCTAGTGGTACAATTAGTAGAAATTGGATTTGAAATGCAGCCTATGACCTACTCATACTATTCATCTTGAGGCACCATATCCAGGTTCTTAGGCCTTGCGTCCGGACATCTTGGAGCCCATTCTGTCCAATTATGTGCCATCCTTTAATATTTCATGGATGAGATTCATTTCTTGCATCATTGCCAGCATCTATTCCAGCTATAAATCACCTTTTCTATAGCATTCCTTTTGATGTACAGGAGAAAGAATCAAGAAGCACAAGGGCATTCTTGTTCCACTGGTGCAATTCAACAGTTTTCAAAAATAAGAAAAAACACAGTAATATTGCCCAGAGGCTGAAAAACAAACACCTATTCACCAGTCATTTATTAGTTTATTCTTACCTCATCACACTGGGGTACTTCAGCACAATTGACAGCAAGTAGCTTGAAAGTACTGGCAGATCAGCTGTGGCTTCTGGTGGAGTGATATCATCTGTGTCTGATTTCTGAATTTAAAAGCACACATTGAAGAATTAGATGGAAGAAAAAAAAGTTTTCTAACTTCATAGAAAGTTCTAAGTAACCATGCTTATGGCAGCTCTTATAACTACACATCCAGAATATCTTATTTTAACTAAGTTGAAATATTTAAAATAAATCATAGACTTTTGCCCACAAAATATAAAATTATAATATGTTTCTCAGTTATTAATAAGCAGTCCTAATTAATCAATTTGCACTGGTCATTACATAACAGAATAGTCCATGCAGAATTCTCGACACATTTTTAAGACTCCATCTTATTTTACACTATAAACATACAGAATTACATAGGATAGGATATATTATTGCTGACTGGACTTTTATAAATGATACAAGCATTGAGATCAATTTTATTCAAAATTGCAGACTTAGGTGGCATTTTCCATACATGTGTTTATGGCTGTTTGGATTATGGAAATTTGCCTAGTAATTCACAAATCACTGCTCAAAAACTTGAGCTGCCGAATAAAATTCACTCTCATGGAATTTACATGACAAAAAAAGTAAATAAATCAACAATTCCTTTTTAAACTCATTTCTTGATGCATGCTCAAATGAGGCAGCTTCACATTACAGAAAATTGTGAAATGTACCCCTTTCCATGAACACAAATTCTCTCATAATGCAGGGTTGCCTGTAGTTAGTTTTTGCATATTAAAAATAATGACTTCTTAGGCAGTCCCTCGATATCGAGGATTAAGTTGATTCTGGTCCAGTTTTACCGGTTCTGATGCGATTTCGGAAGCCAATGTGGAAACCACAGACTCTTCCACAGATGGAACGGAGATGCATGATGGGATGTATGTGTAGGTATTTTGTGTTCCTTCCACTGCTTATGCTCCTGATGCATATGCTCAAGGTTCTCAGTACCTGAAATCCACCACAACCAATAGCTACAAAGAGGCTCTTGGCTTCTCTGCCAAGAGGAACTAGGACTGGACTGATGAGAATGACCAGGTCAAGGAGCTAGTTAACCACAGAAGCAAGGTATTCTTGGGTTGCAAGCTCCACCATTCCTCAAGAGAAAAGAAACACTCTATAGGCAGAGGTCCAGTAGAAGTCCCATGATCTAAAGGACATATGGTGGATAGAAGTAGCATAGGAGACTCAGTAACTGACTGACAGCTGGAGTTCTTCAGCACTGTCAAGGCCATCTATGGCCTAAACACCCAAGACCCCAGCCCACTGAGACTCAAGAACAGAAATGAACTTATCAAGGACTGAGAGACAGTCAGCATCTGTAGATAGGAAGACCTCTTCAATTAAGACAGTTCTTGAGTGCCCATGATTCCATTCCACAGCAGCCCATTCAGTCCCACCTTGCCACCACTCCTGACTGACAGGTCATCAAAAAGCCCATATCCCAACTAAAACAAAATTACTAAGACCTTGAGGGAAGACTACTGATGAAGTTTTAAAAATCAGAGGTGAAGAATTGCAGTTACAAATGCACAATCTCCTCATCTACATCTGGGAAGAGGATGATGTTCTAGGTACTGGAGAGAAGCCGTAATAATGGCCACCTTCAAGAAAGAAGGCAAGTTTCCGATAACTACAGGAGGTTCTCCCTGCTTTGGGAACCAGCATAAATTCAAGAATTTTCCTTCTTCAGCAGTCCCTTGCGATTGAGGATGACTTGCTTCCAGTCCAGTTTTATGATTCCTCCTCAGCAGTTTTTTCCCAGTTACTAAAGAACTGCTCCCTAAATGTAGCATCACTATATAATTGTATCAGTTTCCACCAACACCCCTGGCAGCATGTTCCAGGCTCCCTAAAGAACTGTTCTATGCTAATAAATAAAGAACAGCTTGATACACAACATTTTTGTTTATGATTGAAATTAGGAATATTCTTATAAAATGGTAACAATCAAAATGGGCCAAGAGGCCTGTTGACTCATAGTAATTCATCACTCCATTTACTTAACACAAAATCTAGGTAACACCACTCAAAGTGATTGATGAGCATGGGACTTGTCTGCCATTACAAGAGAACATTTTTAAACACATTACAATATACAAAATGTTTTTCCTGGCAATAAGGTACAGGAGGTAGTGTTTCTAATATACTGTATGTAAATACTGCTTTGTACAAAGAAAAATAAGAAAGATAATAAAAAAGGCATACTTGTAGTCACTTCAGTTTATATACAGATAATTGTTACAATTAATTTTCTTAAAGACCAATGTCCTTGAGCAGTTTTCATTCATTACAATATTCTCATCCTGCTGGCAGAGTTATATAGGCATGAAATACCAAATGTCTCCTGCTGAGAAAGGGGTATTGAAATGAATGAAACAGTGCAAATATTGGGACCTGGATCATAGATATTATGAGCTGTACTGTAATTCAAATCATAAACAAGCATCAGTAGGAAGTTTGCCTATATCAATGCTCCAGCTAATGAAAATATAAGCCAATCTGAAATACAAGCAAAACAATGGTACGAATACAGAATTTTCCAATTTCAGGTAATCCATCCTCCGTATTCCTTTTCCTCTAAGCAATCTAACCAGGGTCTCCATCCCTTTGTTCACCTCCTCCATCCCCTCATTACCTGTACTCTTCAACCTCTCTCACTCGGTTCCATCTGCCACATACCTATCTACCAGAGTTCAGAACAAAGAACACAGGAACAGGCCCTTTGGCCCACTAGTCTATGCTAAATAAAACTATTCCAATCCTTCTGCATGTGATCCATATCCCTCTTTTCCTTTCATGTTCATAATTCAGTCTAAATGCCTCTTAAACACTATAACTGTGTCTGTTTCCACCAACACCCATGGCAGCACGTTGGAGGCACCTACCACTCTGTGTAAAAAAAACTTGCCTCACACATCTCCCTTAAACTTTCCCCCCTCACATTAGAGCAACACCCTCTAGTGTTTGCAAGTGGATCTTTGACTTCCTCATCAGCAGACCTCAATCAGTATGGATCAGTAACAACATCTCCTCCTCACTGATCATCAACACAGGTGCACCTCAAGGCTGCATGCTTAGCCACTCTGCTCTGCTCTCTATACGCACATGACTGTGGCTAAGCACAGATCCAATGCCATGTTCAAATTCACCGATGACACCACTGTTTTTGAACGAACCAGAGCGAGATAGGACACCTGGTTGAGTGGTGCCACAACAACAACCTCTTGCTCAACATCAGCAAAACTAAAGGGCTGATTGTTGACTTCAGGAAGAGAAGGAGGGTGAACATGCACCAGTCTACATTGGGGGTTTGGCAATGGAGAGAGTCAGCAGCTTTAAGTTTCTGGGCATTAACATATCGGATGACCTGTCCTGGGTCCAGCACATAGATGCAATCATAAGAAAAATGCACCAGCATCTTTATTTTCTTAGGAGGTTAAGGAGGTTCGGCTTGTCACCGAACATTCTCCTACAGAGGTACAGTTGAAAGTATCCTGACTGGTTGCATCGTTGTCTGGTATGGTAATTCAAATATGCAGGAATGTAAGAAGCTGCAGAGAGTAGTGGACTCTGCCCAATACATCACAAGCACATCCCTCCCCACTGTTGATAGTATCTACAGGAGGCGCTGCCTCAAGAAGGCAACATCCATCATCAAAGATCCCCACCATCTGGGCCACGCCATCTTTTTGCAGCTACCAGTGAGCATGAGGTACAGAAGCCGGAAGTCCCACAACACCAGGTTCAGAACATCTACTACCCTTCAACTAT
>JARFYF010000084.1:16397610-16407829 GCA_030265395.1 Rhina ancylostomus
CTGTTTATCTGACAGTTAACTAACTCCACCTCACTGGTCAAATCTAACTCACAACGAGGAACAGATTTCAATGATTCATAACCCTCAGGGAAAAAAAAATTGCCTCATCCCTGACATAAATGGGCAACCCCTTCTTTCTTATTTTAAAAACAGTGATTCCAGTCTATATTCTCCCACAAAAATAAGGATTCTATGCATATCCATCTAGTGAAAATGCCCCAGACATTATGTTGTAATTTATTCACCTTTCAACTTCTCAAGTGACTTCCTACACATCTCTATTACCTTTCAGAAGCCGATACTGTGGATTGGATCTTTTACATCAACTTGAAATAGTGGTTGAGGCTTTGGTATAAAATCATTTTAAAAGATCCATAGAATCTATGCAACGCATAAGGGAAGTCTATGATTAAGACTTTTTTGGTATAATTAGATAATCTTCACATCTTAAACAGAAATGACCAAATCTTTGCCTTGTTGGTTAATATTTTCTGTGGTCCATGTCAACTGATGCATAGCATACACCAATAAGCATTCACACTGACAGCTAACTAGCAAATCAATTGAGAAGCATCAGCTAGGTGCAGCGAGCATCAGCTGGTATGTATCTGACCTCCCATTCAGTTTTATAATCACATTGAAATACATACTACAATCAATGCAAAAATAATGTACCATATGAAATTAAATTTCACTAATTAACAATAGCAAACTTACATCAACCACTTGTTTTGCAACTTGGCTCTGGTGCTCTGACACCTCCATCTCCTTTCCTGGAATATGCATGAACTGCAACACTTTTTCATCAATCCAGTTTGCACTATCTTCAAGAATCAAAAGGTAATTTCTATCTTCTGCACTGATCTGGAAACAATAATTAGAAAACAGGTGAGGTCTGGTACTAAAAAGGTCTGCTACAAAAATGCAAATACACAACTGAACAGCTTTTGAAAAATATAATCCTTTTTAGATAAAATTCACATCTTAGATGTTAAGCAAGAACAAATGGATATAATTTTCACAAGAGAAGATGACATGATTTTAACTGCGGGCAACCCTGCAGTTCCATTAAAAAAACCTCAATGGCCTGTTAAAGAATACAGTGCATTGCAGCTATAACATTCCCACTTGTATTGGCAATCAGGCCACTGGAAAGGGAGGGTCAACATTTTGTTTTGTACCTTATTCATTCTACAATGCAAAATAATGGACCATATCCTGTTCAACCTGGGTAATACTGCGAATTTGTTATTCCACCCTAATCACTCCTATCATCGTCTTTGTGGTCACACACGTCTTTTGCTGCTGCACAGCTACCAATAATGTCAAACTGTCAAGGCAGCAATCAGACCAAGCTGCAAGGCTGTACCAAAAACCTCCTGACAGCTCTTGCTGTTGGTAGGCCTTTTCTACTGTTTCTAAACATCTTGGATAATTGGGGGCATTTGGAAACAATGGAAATATATTTCAACAATATGTATAAAAGACATTCAACTGGTTTAAATTCAGTAAAGATGTTAACATTAATTAACATAAAGACAACAAGCCAGCCATCTTCTCCTACCTTCCCCACTGCCATTGGTAACTTCATTCAAATGAATGAGGCCACACCAGATGCATCATCTTTGGGCCATGCAGACCTATGAGGCCAGTTGTGAAGTAAATCTGGCCCCTCAGTTCAGTAATGCGTGGAACCAGTCCAGAAATGGTGCACAAAGGCAGATGCATAAACACAGATGCAAGAAACTGGCTGATACATGGGCTAGAGAAATAGCAATTTTTTAATCAAATCATCAGCCAGTCATCAGAGCGATTTAGCCCATTATGATCTGGTAATTTGGGTTCATGATTAGTCTAGTCTGAAAGACATTCATTTGTTTGGTTTCTGCTAACTAGGAACTTGAGGAAACCATATAGAAAAAGTACTTTTCCTTAACTAAATCTAGATAACTAACACTCAAACTAACTAGCAAATAAAATATCTTTTGCAACTCATTCAAGGCTGAAGAACAGTATCACTAGAGAAAGAATTACTGCAATGAGTAAACAGCAAATTATCTGTTGCACTGATTAACACAACCTATTGCTGGTTGGAAATTTGCTGCTAGTTACACAAGTAGTTCACAGCTGGCAGTAACTTTACACAAAGGAGCTTAAATGCCCACTTAATGTCTATATTATTTCATCCTATCACAGACATTGCCTTTGTTTCACCCATTGCCCTATCCACCTCCTCTGCTACCTAAATTAACCTGCTTTCTCTTTTTCTCAGTTCCGATTAAGGGTCTTTAACCTGAAATGTTTCTTTCTTCTTCCACAGATGGTGCCTGAACTGCTGTGTTTTTCCAGCATTTTCTGTTTAAGTCATAAACAAATATTTTATTTGATAAAGAAATTAAATGCAGTACCTGGGGTCTGCACCAATCAATTTTAAATGGTCTCAAGCAAAATATGTCTGCCAAGCATAAAGGAAATGTGTCTCCTTGTAAACCAGAAATACTGGTATCAATCAACAAGTTCTGAATCATCTATAATGTGATGCTTTTACAATAAGCATTTTACAGGTTATTCAGCCTATATGATTTTTCTGAATGTTACTCCCTAGCCTTTACTGTTGGTCAAATTTTACTTCAACCATCTTCCATATATTTCCTTTTTCCTGCTGCTTTTCCCCCTAGATGTACAGCAACTGTATTTTTCTGCATTTTTAATAAACACCTGCATTGAAAACAATAAAATAAAAACTGTGAAGAGTATACCATAGTCTTTATGAAGTTGTTTGGAAAAATCTGATCAAATACGAGCATCTTCAGCTTCCAGAACACAAGTCAAGCATTTCACCTGGAAACTGATATGTTGTCCAAGTAAATTACATTAAGTCTGCATAACCCATTGGTGAAACCACATTCAGAATGTCTTCAAGGGGAAAGTTTCCTCCAGGTTTTAATACCAAAAAATTTACTTCTAAATTAATTTTCATTAACTCAGCTCACTTACCTTGTTATGTAAATGAATAGTTAATCGACAATGCAAACTAAAAGCCTTGAGAGCTGTGTCCAAACTTATATCATGGAGTATCACTTCTGAAGTACTCAGAAAGGAAACCAAGAGTTCCTAGAAAACAAATCAACTCAAGGATTATACCAGGAATTAAACAACTAAATTGTTGTCACCAATAGAATGCAATAATAAATGGAAACAATTGTTATTAACTTCACCTCTGTGAAACAAATCTGTGAAAAATTTGAAATGGGGTAGTCAAAACATGCTTTTGTACTTCAGATCAGTATCAATAAACCAGAGCTAGAAATCTACTTTACTTTGCTCTGGTATGGAGGGGAGCAATATACCAAGGAGTCCAGCATACAAATGTCATAGTAGATTTTAATTTAAGTCATAATGGCATTTTCAGTAACTGTGATCGTGCGTGTCCCTCCTCATCTATCTACAGCCTTTTACACCTTCAACCAGTGTGACCAATGTTGTTGCCTTGTTCAAGGAGGAAAATAGGGAAAATCCAGAAAATTATAGGCTAGAGAGCCTCACATCTGTGGTAGGAAAGCTATTGAAGAGGATTCTTAGGGATGCGATTTACATACATTTGGAAAAACATGGCCCAATTAGGGACAGTCAGCATGGCTTTGTACAGGGCAGATCGTGTCTTACAAACTCAATTGAGTGTTTTGAGGAGGTAACTAGGTGATTGATGAGTGGATGTTCTCTACATGGATTTCAGTAAGGCATTTGACAAGGTCCCTCATGGTAGGCAGATCCAGAAGATTAAGATGCATGCAATCCATGGTGACTTGGCCATTTGGATTTGGAATTGGCTTGTCCGTAGAGACAGAGGGTAGTGGTGGAAGGGTGTTATTCTGGCTGGAAGTCTGTGACCAACAGCGTTTTGCAGAGAGCACTGCTGGGGCTTCAGTTGTTTGCGCTATATATAAATGACAGATGAAAATGTAGATGGGTGGGCTAGCTAGTTTGTAGACGACACAAAGATTGGTGGAGTTATGAACTGTGTTGAGGGCTATCAAAGGTACAGCAGGATATAGATGTTACAGATATGAAAGGAGAAATGGCAGATTGAGTTTAATCCAAGTGTGAGGTGTTGCACCTTGGGAGGTCAAATGCAAGGGGAAAGTATAGAGTTAACGGCAGGACCATTAACAGCATTGATGTACAGAGGGATCTTGGGGTCAAAATCCATAGCACCCTGAAAGTGGCCACGCAAGTAGATAGGGTGGTAAAGAAGGCATATGGCATGCTTGCCTTCATTAGTCAGGGTACAGAGTATAAGAGTAAGAAAGTCACATTGCAGCTATCTGAATGTTTGGTTACTCTGCACTTGAAGTATTGTATGCAATCCTGGTCGCTCCATTACAGGTAGGATGTTGAGGCTTTGAAAAGGGTACAGAAGATGTTTAACAGGATGTTTTCTGGATTAGAGGGTATGAGCTATAAGGAGATCTTGGACAAACTTGGATTGTTTCCTCTGTATTATTGATGGCTGAGGGGAGAACCTGATAGAAGATTATACAATAAGGAGAGGTATAGATAGACAGTCATAATCTTTCTCTTACGGTAGAAATGTAGAAACATATTCTCATATATAAACCCAACCATGTTCTCACTGCTCTATTCATACGGTCTTTTTCCACCCCATTATCCCTTCTGCCAAGTTTCCATTTTTGTCTGATTTCAACTGTGACATGCTTTGGGGATTACAAATGCACTATTATTTTATCTCATGTCATAAAAATTATTATTACTGTTGCTGCAGTATGCTTACATTGCATGCCAAGAATTGGTACAAAACGTTTCTGTAAGTTACCTTGATAGATGCAAAGGCCTTCAGAAGCTGGTTTAGTTTTCTCTGTGGCAAATCCAACAAGCATTCCCGACTCATGATATTAGTCAGCATATATTCTAAAAAATTTATTGCCAACTCCAGTTTGGGTTGTACCATTTCTTGGATTCGAACTTTACGCTCTTGGATCTTTTTACTCTGGAAGATAAAACAAAGATACAATTTTGCCTCTTTCTCACAATGATTTGACAATTCAATTATAACTGCAATTTTATAACTTTTGCACATTGCAATGTTCCTGGACCTCACTTAACATATCTTAAAAATTAAACTGTTATTTTTATTTATGTCACCAATTAGAACAATTTTTTCCCATTACTAAAGAAACAAAATCTTCTTGTGATGACAGTCAGTTGAAAGTTCCATTTAGAAGTTCCTACAGACTATCAATTTTAGATATAGTCTTCATTCTTTGGAAGGTTAAGCTTCAGATTAAAATGTGCATTGTCATCAACCAATGAGGAAGGAAGGGTAATGAGATAAAAATAACAAACAAGTGCCTGGGTCTTTTCCAGGCCTACACCACTATGAGAAGATATTGTGGGCCAAACGGCTTGTTCTGAGCTGTACTAGTCTATGTTCAAAAATAGAAACCTCCTCAACCCATTTAGGTATAATTCTGAAATAAGTTCAATTTTTTTTAATATACATTTTGGTTGAATTTAAATTCAAATCAGGAAGCAACTGATCAAGAGGATCAAAGGAAGCCTATATATAGCATCTTCAGCACTGAATGCTCAGTTCCAAATCACATATGGTATGCTAACACTAGAAGTTCATTATCATTGGAAACTAGAAATCTTGTTTGCTAAGGTTGTCTCCACATTTACTTTGTTTATATCTTTTGTTTTCTCTGGAAATACTTCTTCTTGCTTTACTCACTATTCAGAATCTTTCTCTCAGAATTACTTTGCATCTTCCATTGTTCTCCTAAAGATCTAATTAGTCCAAACCAAGAGCACAACACTGCAGTTTTCATTCCATTATTATTCTTTTAAGAATAAAAATTGGAGACAACATTCCTTCTGGAATATGAAGCATTTAAAATCTTATAAGAATTATCTGACCTTTTGAGGAAGCCCCTCTGTCAGCCAATCAGTAATCAGCTCAACCACATGTCCGACTTTCCCCCATTGACAAAGGCAGTCTATCAATGAAGAATACTTATTCTCGTCAGCGTCTTTATCCAAATTTTTTAACTTTGAGAGAACACCACAACTGGAAGAGATAATTAACAGGTATCAGAAAATCAAAAGCATGAAAATGAAGATTTTTTGCATCAATCTGGCATCTTCCTGGTGCCAACCTACCAAATGACAGAACAAAAGAATTATGTCATAGTTTGCCACAATGAGAAGTTTGCTAGTTGAGTAGCTTAATCACCCACTGCCAAAAAATGCATCTGAAAAGAGAATATCTACCGTAATGTGATTCTTTTAGATAAAATTTGCACACCAAGTAAACACAGATGAGTATTTGAGCCCACACTTACATCTTGCAGCCCTATCAATGAAGACTAGCAAAGCACTAGCAAGGTTCTGAGAGGATGCCACCTTCAAGCATTCCTGTTCAGTCACACACCATCCTGACTTGGAAACAGTCTTCCTTTCAACATCCCATGATCCAAATTCCAGAATTCCCTACCCAAGAGCACTGTGGGTGTACTGTTGGCACAAGCACTACAATTCGAGAAGGCACTTCACCCACGACCAAGAACAATTAGAGACAAACTTTAAATGTGGACCTTGCCAGTCATGCCAACATTTACCGAGTGAAAGAAAAGTTTCTATATTCCCATAGTTAAAACCTATCTTTAAACTTATTGTTCAAAGAATGATTAGATGAATTAAATAATTGTTAAGTAAGTAAGGATATAGGAATAAAAGTAGGCCATCCAATTAAATCATATCTGATCTGCACCCAAATTCAAATTACCCATATCTTATATTTAGCCTTAAAAGCTCCAATTGACCCAGGATTCTTATCATTTTAGTTGAGAAAATGCCAGGTTTCTTCAACCCCTTGTGGAGAAAGAAAAGCATTTCCACAAGTTCCCTCCTAAAGATCCATGCTTTCATTGTAAGACTATATCCCCTTATTCCTGCTCCTCAAAGGAAATAGTTTTCCTGTTCATCTTTCTGAATATTTTTAACTTTTAATACATTAAACAAAGTAATTAATATAAATACTTAAAATGTCTGAAAATGTGTTTAACTTTTTAAAAACAGTATTTTTTAGGATTTGGGGATTGACAATTCAGTGATTTTTATTAGTCAAATCAGAGCACTCCAATTTGTGTTATCAATTAACATTTCAAAGTAATGTTCTCTGGCTGAACGTACAAAAAGATGAAATCAATTTACTTCCATCACTCATAATCTTGATTTAAAAAAATCACTTAAAATTTAAGTGCAATACACAAACATAACTCCATTTGCTTCCAAAACTCTTCCACAGCTATAAGAATAACCTAAAGTCTTACAGCATTTTTTAAAAATTTTATTTCCAAGGGGCATGCAGTTTCCTGGTCAATGATAGAAATATTGTCTAGTGGAAACAGAAGCTATTTTCCCACAACAATTTAATTTCATACCAAACATTGCAGCCTAGAAATTCTAATGTGTGGGATACCGCAATAAAATTTTATTAAGACCCACTTTATTGTGCTGATTGCATACTTTGAGTTTTAATCTAAGTCCTTTGTATTTATGTTGCATTTTTACATAGCTCAAATTAAGAAAACAAAGATTTTTTCCTTGACTGTTCTTCCTGACCGATTGCTCCCAGCTTACTGCCACTCTGCTCAGCTGACCAATTCCCCTCCACTGATCATCATCTGCACCAATCTATGACTGTCACCCATGTATTTTGATTTTCTCAAAATGATGAAAGAATTTTGAAGCCACTGTACCTGAAGGTGAGAATTGCTGCTGCAGGCATGAAGGAAGCCAGAATTATTAAGGGAACAGTACAGCGGTCATCCTGTAGAAATGCAAACAATTTGGTCTGAACACAAAGTACAAGTGCAGATATTTTGCCCCCCCCCAAAAAAAATTAACCCAAATTAAAATATGTGGACAAGAGACAAAACCAAATCAGAACTATTTTCAGTCAATTTAAAATATGATTTTAAATATTAACAAGAATTTTTTTTTACCGTTAAAGTTTTAAAATATTCAGGCAGCACAGTTGCAAACTTTGCAATTGTGTAGTTTTTAGCTTCTTCATTTTCATTCAGTGCCTTCTGGATGCTTTTCCATAAAACAACAATAATGTCCAGTAAGCTAGCCATTGTGGCACCATCATTCACTGACAGCACACTATCGAGCACCTGTTGGAAAGGATAATTGGTTTTCAACCTTTCAGTTAAAAGCATTCAAGTTCCTCCCTTCATCTCTTTTCCTCTTCAAATTTCTCCTATATCCCGGCATATAATCTATTTTCCAAATAACATTAAGCACCAAAGGTGCAGAAAGGGCAAACTGAAATATCTGAAATGCTAGTAGAATGGTGATGGTGGTTCTAAACATTCTATTGAAAAAAAAATGACAATACCAAATACACTGCTCTTCATATCTAGAAATCTCAAATTGAATCACAACAAGCTGTACAAATATCTCATATATATTAAAAGAAACACAATTTGTTTTCAGCTGTCATTGGAGTACATAGTATATGTTTAATTTAGATTTCAATGTTAAACACCAACTGCTCAAACTCTGAAGAATATTTACGTTTATTCAGTAGCAGGATCTTTGAAAAAAAGATACTATTTAATCATGACAATTTGAGACCTTTAGGCCCAGATGTAGAACACTACAATTGTTCTCAGTCCAGCAAAATATGAAGCAGTTCCAATGCAATTTTTATTAAATGCTGAAGTAGGGATGGCAGTATGCTGTGAATTGCTGGTTTAACCAAGTCAACAAGGAGAAAATTCTAGAAATGGCAACTTCACCAGGGTTAGCGAAGAAGAAAATCCAATTGAACAGCAAGCATCTCAAACATAGTATTGATTCTCAGTAGGTAAATAGTGTGATTATTAGTCACAAATCATTTTTAAACATGATCAAAATATTAGCTTAACAGTGCAGATCCTCAATGTAAATGCAAACCAAGATATTTAACTGATTCAATGCAGTCATTTGTTAATATCAGGTCATTGATCCTAATGATTATATGTGGTTTGTCTTCACCTTGATGTTTTTCTGCTAAAAATCACAATCCAGGAGCAGCACAAAAACATAGAATTACTTTTCACCTTTCCCAAAGGTCTGGCATTAAAGGGGAACACTTTTGTGATTTCTCTTATAATACCCATTTATCCACCCTATTTTAAAGTTATTTCACCAGGCAATACAAAACAAAGTAATTCACCTTCACACAAATCAAGATTGAATATTTGTGAGAGAAAGGATACATTGCACTTACACTGATATTTTCCTTCTGATGTTCATCATCATCATCAGTATCACTTTCATTATGCGCTGCCCTCTGAATACAGGTGTTCAAGCATCGGCGAATCACAAGCATCAACTTGGCTGTTAAAGAAAAATAAGAATGCAGTGATGTAGCAGTACTCACTGTTCAACAGTAAAACCTTCTGCAAAACACCCATTTCCTGTGAATAAATATTATTCCTCGCATTACTTTTTAATCTCAAAATATATGCAGAAAACTTTCTTAAACCTTCATACAGATATATTATTAGGTAAATATTTTATAATGGAATAAAATACATAATCCATTGAGAATCACATTTATTCATAGCCAGGTAATCCAGGTTGACATTTCAGTATATTGGAGAAATGCATTTAGGTATTAAACCAAATCTCGAACCATCCTCAAGTGAACATAGAAGCTTCCTTGACACTACTTTAAAGAGTCTTCCTCCCTTTGGTCAGGCCAATAACCATCCTTAACTATCAGGTAAAAATATTTTATCTGTTGTCTTACATCATTCCCACTGCACATTTTGAACGAATACTCTTTAAAAACTAACATTTACACAGATTCTTTGAAGGAATAAAGCATCCCTAATGCTTCACTGAAATATTAAACTAAATTTAATATACCAGATCTCTTAAGGGGAAAGAACAGATGGCCAAAACCATAAACCTAAAGAAAGATGTTTATAGTTGAAGAAGGGAATGTAGTCAAGAGGTGGAGACATTTGAGGATGGAATTTTGGAGCCAAGGCCTTGGTTGCTGAAGTGATAGCTGCTAAAGACTGCGAAGAAAATTGTGATGCACAAGAAGGCAGAATTGAATGGAAATCTCCAAGAGCTACTGGCCTGGTGGAAGTTATTGGGGATAGGGAAACACTATGGAGTTATTGAAAACAAAGAT